>JACEIK010009598.1:0-49982 GCA_018107945.1 Datura stramonium | reverse complement strand
TAGTAGATATGGAGCTGGCCAGCTGAAGTTTAGATTAAACAAAGAAGAGGTCACTTTAAACATCTTCCAAACAATGCAGCAACCTAAGGAATTCAGTGAAATCTCAACGCTTGATGATGAATATGAGTCACTTGACATATTCTGAGTTTTTCAGAGTGTCACGACCCAAACGTACACCCGGATTGTAGACACAGGACAAGAGACCCCCAGAGATCCCAAGTCGACCAATGGCACATGCATACATCTAATCTCATTTAAGTAAAGCGGAATACTTAACATAAACATAGAGGAAATGTAAACATAACATAACACAAAAAATATTGAGCGTAGAGATAAGCTGAATACTATACATTGTCTGAAAGCCTCTACTACATAAAATGGGTTGATGAGACAACATCCCTCAGAACATGAGGACTCACCAATAAGCTGAGAACGTAAGCTGAGATAGGCAAAGTATGCGGTCAGTACGTGAAATGTACCGAATATGAAAGGTAAGGAAAACGGGAATTTAAAAGTAAAACAAAACTCATAAGTAACATAGGAGAAGGACATCATGCATACATCATAAACTTCATAAGAAAACATAAGGCTCAAGGCTTTAAAATCATTCATAAAACGTCCATAATCATAATCGTAAGTAAACTTTGTCAAAAAATAACTTGAGCCAATAAAATAAATATAACAATGCATAAGACATGCGGAAAAATGGGAGGACTCGTCATAACTGACACCATCACGGTAGAGCCTTTCATGATGCCCCAACTATCTCACTTAAGTGGGCAGAGCCGAACTTGGCTTGCCAGGCGAGGGTCGTGCATTAGGAGTGATATCACATTTGAAGGGATCATTATCAATACATCATATCATTATAAACCCACGGTGCTACGTGGTTATGAGACACCGGCATAGTCCTTTGAATGTCGGGCTGCTCGGTGCTAGACACAACTCCAAAAAACACGCATATAGGCTCATATATATTCAATAACATCATGCATTAAGATTCATTGGCTAAAATATAGCATTTATCATCATTGATCCCCTTAAAAACATGCTTATCCAAGAAACATAGGGCCCTTTTCATCGGCAACATCATAAATCGATAAATCATGCAATTCGCTTCATAAATCATAAATCATTCTTCAACATGTGGAAATTGCCCAATATTTTATCATATTAATTTCTTTTAGAATATGCTCAGAAATATGGGAACTTGGAAATCATGCTTTCCATCATCAATAAACTCAAATTATAGAATAGTCAAACATAAATCATAACTGTCATAACCTTTCATCAAATAGGAATTATAGTTTTAAAAGATCAAAAGATGATTTTTTTGAAGAAAATAATATAAACCAGCCCATCATTCATAATTCAATGATTAAAATCAATTAAATCATACCTGTTACACCCCGTAAGATTCCCGACATCAAGATGGCCTATTCGCACGTTGGTTAAGCATATTTGAAAGCCATACGTGCTAAAAAAAGGCCCGCGAAAAGATCGGACGTAATACCTGTCAAACCATCGCGGAAGGAGCCGGGACAGAGCACCTCCGCGATGGCGCCGTGTCACGGAGGCGGAGCCACCGCGTTGGCTCCGTGACACGTTGGGCCTGTCCAGGCCCAAGTATATAAAGCCCCCACTTCGGTATATAAAGCCCCCACTGTTTTTAATGAATATATCTTTTTTAATTTCCATAAAACGTAGAAAGGAAAGAGAGATGAAGAGGGTTAATATTATATCGTCCGATTACGCTGCCAAACGTAGTCTAACTCTAAATTAACCTCAGTATCGAGGTATTTAGCAAAAGAGGGAGCATTCCTACGGATTTTGTTTCTCACAAATAATGGTCGACTAATCAACAGCTACCTGACTAAGGTAAGTAGAATTTCTCCAAACTAGTGTCTATGTGCGTTCCTAGCCGTAAAGTGAATACTTCTCCCTTATGCACCTCTCAAAATAGCAAGTTTTCAATCGTTTTCGATAAGCCTAAGTTTAGACGATAATTATATCGAAAGTGACGTCATCCTTCGTAATAATGTTGTATTAGTACTAATTGACGTATATATGAATGCGTTTGGGAGAAGAATGGAGTACCGACGAGTCTCGTCCGAGCGCCGAATAACTCGAGGTTAAGGTATGTGTGCGCTTTCTATGAGGTTTTAATGTATAAATTGGTAGTAAACTCCGTAATTGAATTCCTGAGTTGAATGTTGAGTATTGAGTAAGTTTAGTAATCCGCTTGCGTTGCCGTATCATATTCAGTCCGAAGGTTAGTAAAGCATGCACCAAAGGGCAAGTTAGCATTCCGCATTCAAGATAGCCTATTGTATGATTAGCAAGCATGTTGTAGAATAAAAAGAAACAGTTTTTCTAATAAAAGTTAGTAAAGTACCGGAGACAGATGCTTTGGTGGCTACGTACCAGCTATTCGTGACATGAGATATTGGCTACAGACAGCCATTCAGACAGATAGTATCCTGCGTATTAGCCAAACAATATAAATAAAGATTACAGTCATCAAGAAGAATCGCATAGCAAGCTGCAAAGAGACAGAATAAGAAATCAGATTTTAGCTTTTTTTTCAGCTATACATGCTTGGTTTATATGTGTTATTTGTTAGCGAGACTTGATGTGGCGTGAGGGCCCTTATTGAGCGTCCTGCGCCCCGGGTTGGTAATCGTGTCACCCACCGAGCGGGTGGGTTTACGTCACCCCAAGGGGTGGCATGCCGTCCTCACTTTGGACGAAGATGGGATGACGCTTTTCCCCCATATCGCTCCGATCAAGACTACAAAGCATTCTGGACAGCCCCCGTTGGAGTTTGTGTCCAGGGTACTGTCCATACAGATATTTCCTCTCGTTGAGTTGTTCCGTGAACAGTACAGCCTTCTATTTCGTAGCCCTGAGTGTTCCAGGAACAGACTTATCTGCTATGACAGCTGCATGTGAGTCCTCCCACTCGTACACGGCACTTATATCGGAGGCCAAAGCCCGAGCCGGAGACCCGGCCGGTAGAGGAGTTCCTAGTGAGTTAAGAGTGGAGTGACTTGGCTGGCTTTTAACCCGGTAGGGGTATATAGATTGTTTGCTTGCTTGGCGCCATCCGGCTTATGGGGTTATATTGGTTCTGTTGTTGGTGTGGTATAGTCTATTTATGTGCTATATTAGCAATCTAGACAGCAGGCCGTCAAGGTCACAGGTGCGCCTATGCCTTATCAGTATAGAAAGAATGATTCACTCATACCAAATTTCCTCGTATCTCGCTTATCTCTTGCTATACAAATTTGCTAGTTATGTTATTATTTTCAGCTGTATTATTTCAATTGCTTTGCATACTCAGTACCAGCGGTACTGACGCCCAGTGGGGCGCTGCATTAGTTGCCTGCAGGTACTTCATAGACGAGGAGGCGATCCCCCTCGTGATTCCAGCCGTTTATAGAGTTACCGCCCTGTCATCCGGAGTCTTATTTCCATAGGTGTAGCTCTTTCCTTGATGTACAAGATGGGTAGGTCGGGGCCCTGTCCTGATCATTTCTATTGTTACCTTGGGAGCTTGCAGATTGTATATACTTGATTCCCTATGGTCAGTTGAGCCAATGTGTGAGGCCGTGCAGTTTGTTATAGCTGTTTAGTATTTCGCTTTATGTTGGCCGTGTGTCCTTAGTTTGATAGTAGTGGTGACCTTGCATCACGTAGCTTTTCAGTTTTCCTATGTTAAGTTTCAGATGACTAGACAGCATGGTGGCCTTGCTCTATGCCATAGGTTCCTTGATATTAGAATGTTTCTCTGTTAGCTGTTGATGTTTTCATAGGTGGCTATAGGCTCGCTTGGCTGGAGGCCGTGCTTTACTGCTATATAGCTCCTTGTTTCCCAGGAACCCGAGATAGAGCTAGCCAGAAACCAGATGTGCTTAGGCCCACCAATTAGTAGTCTAGGTCCTTCTAGGGCCTAGGTGCCAGTCATACCCCTGCAGGGGCGTGACAATACCTATATGATAAATCACATTTCTATGCATTTGAGTAAAACCCCATAGAATTTTAATAGGAGAATTCATGATTACATCGAAATTTGGGCATGGGTGAAAGAAATCACCCATTCAAACCCTACAACCTGGAAGTGGACTGATTGTAATGCCTCGAATACCCACAAAGGAATTGATGGGAACTTGGAGAAAAAGACCTTGAATCTCCAAAAAATCTCTCTAAGCTTTTGCTTGAGAATGAGCATGCATAAAGGACTTAATCCCCCACCTTAACCCACAAGGAAAAATACACAAACGACGTGAAACTAGGCAATAAAACTACAAAAACTTGAAAATCTTACAACCGCCCAACTGTCCTGAGTATCCTACAAGTGGTACCAATGTGGGGTCATGAAAACAACCTACCACCCGCCCCGTCTCTTTATTGAAAACACTACTCTAATGCCCATTCTCTTAATCGTACCACGGACACACAGGATGGATCGTCCTAAGCTTCAACGGACTCTTCCTTCGGTCGTTGTTTCTTCTTGAACTCTGCACTTATTCCGCAAGCTCACCACGGCTCAAGCTTTAAGCTTCAACGGGTCATGGTTTCCACCCATTTTATCCATTACAAAGCCCACATCCCTACCACGGCTGCTAACAATGGATTATCGTTCCTCACAATGGGCCGTTGTAAGACCCGCGTTGTTACTTCGCCATCTTGGCTGACTTTTTACCAAGACCGCCGTTCTTTCACAAGGGTCATCGAATCAACCGTTGTTTCACTATGAAATCGTAACTCCCCGATCCTACGGCCACAAGATTCTAAGAACTTCCGTGGTATTACAATATCCCCCTTGAGAACACTCTTCCTCGAATGTAGGAAACAAGCAGCAAATAGAAACATACAATTTATCACAAACTATATACCGATCATTTTAACCGAAATTTTCAAGGAATGACTACCTCGTAATAAAACCATATAGAATGAATCCGATTTCATACTTCACATACACATTCATACACATAAAAGAAACTTGCACACATGAACTAAAATGAAAACTAGATAGATTCAGAGGGAAAACTGATACCTCTTAGTCGGAACCGAGCGGGTAGAGCATAAATGTGGATAGTTGGCAATCATGTCTGCTTCATCTTCCCACGAGCTCCCTAACATGCTTATTTCTCCATAAGACCTTAACTCAAGCTATCTCTTTGTTCCTCAACTTTCAAACTTGATTATCAAGATTTAATGGGAATTTCTTCATAACCGAGGCTGTCTTTCACCCCAATACCGTCTACCGACTACAAGGCCGATCACCCAAACACTTTTTAGAAGTACACTTGAAAACGGGATGGATCGAGGACAACTCCGATGGCAAGTCAAACTCATAAGCCAATTTGCCAACTCTCCTCACAACCACCAACATAACGGGACCGAGTTTCCCTTTCTTTGTGAACCGCATGACCCTTCATGGGAGATACATTAAAACTACCTAGTTGGGTTCAAATAAAACTCCGCCCTTCTCCTCACATCGCATTCGATTTCTAAACGACTTTGAGCGGTTTTTAATCGCCTCCCTTATCAACTGGACCTTTACCATGGCCTCATGAACCGAATTAGGTCCTATTATGGCCGCTCACCAACCTCGGGACGTCCAATGGGCGACCTACACTCTTCGCCCGTGAAAGAGCCTCGAACGGTTCCATCTGGATATTAGAGTGATAACTGTTATTATAGGAAGACTCGATCAAGGGCAAATGATCATCCCAACTACCTTTGAAATCCATAACAGATGACCTCAACATATCCTCGAGGGTCCGAATGGTTCATTCCCGCCTGGCCGTCTATTTGTGGATGGAAGGTTAGGCCGATCTTAACTTGCGTCCAAGTCCCTTTTGAAAAGAACGCTGCACTGAGAAGTAAACCGAGTAATTCCTGATAAAATAATAGACAGTGGTATCTATGAAGTCGAACCAACTCCCTGAATATACAAATAAGCATAATCATCCGCCGACTCCGTGGGTCTTGACCGGTAGGAAGTGTGCAGCCTTGCTAACCATTCAACCACCACCCAAATGGAGTTGTATTGCTCTGTGAGTATGGTATACCCAGAATAAAATCCATATTAATTTCTTCCACTTCAAAGTGGGGATGTTGGGATATCTTTATGTACGCCTCCCGGCATTTGATGTTCCACTTTCACTTGTCGGCGCTTTTACATTTTGCCAAACCCCGCAGTAATATCTTTCTTCATACCATCCCACCAATAAATTTCTCACAAGTCCCTATATATTTTCGTGGACCATGGATGAATAGAATATTTGGTACCATGTGCCTTACGCAATATCCGTACTCAAATCAACAACATCCGGGACACACCGGATTTAACATCAACTACCAAGCACGATTCTGATCTGTTATATACAAAAACCGCTACCTGGCCGAGCCGATCAATCTAACTCCTAGTCTTGCAAGTCAGAACATCTTTCACCAACTCCTTCTTCCCTCATCCACATGGGATACACTCTCTGTAGAGAGCCTACTAAGCATACGCAACCATATTTGCCTTTGCCCAGTGGTAAAGGACACTCATGTCATAGTCCTTAAGTAACTCCCTAAACCACCTCCATTGTCGAAGATTTAGATCTTTCAAAGGTGAACACATAATGCAAGCTCTTGTGGTCCGTAAATACATCCACTTGGACCCCATACAAGTAATGCCGCCATATCTTCAATGCAAACACCACCGCGGCCAAGTCGAGGTCATGGTTCGGGTAATTCTTTTCATGAACTTTTAGTTGTCTTGAGGCATATGCTATTACCTTCCCATGCCGCATCAACAAACATCCCAAACCACTTTTGAATAAATCTCAATACACTACAAAACCATCGCTGCTCGGGTAAAGTCAACACCGGTGTCATGAGTCGGTTCTTCAACCTATTGGAAGCTTTTTCTCACAAGCATCCGAACCATAGGAACTTCACCTTTTTCCGAGTCAACTGGTCAATGGGGCTACAATTGATGAAAGCTCCTCAACAAATCTTTAGGTAGTACTCCTCGCTAAGCCCAGATACTCCTAATTTCAATCATTCACCTATCCGGGCCACTCACCGCCTCAATCTTCCGGGGAATCTACCCTATGCCTTCGCTTGATACCATGTGACCCAAATGTCACCGGAAGTTTATCCAAAAATCACACTTGCTAAACTTTTCATACGCTGACGGTTTTTAAGGTCATGAAGACTATTCTCAAATGAGTGAATGCTCCTCCTCGCTTCTGAGTATATCAAGATGTCAAGCCAAGAACATAATCATGAACATGTCCAAATATGCCTTAGATACCCTGTTCATTAGATCCATAAAGTTGCAGGGCATTGGTTAGTCCAAAAGACATAACAATAAATTCGTAGGACTATACTGAGAGTGAAAGCGGTCTTTGGGATTTCACTCTCCCGAACCCCGCTGGTGACTTCTAATTCTAGATCAATCTTGGAGAAGCACTTGGCCCCCGAGGCTGGTCAAACAAATACTCGATCCTGGGTAAAAGTTATCTGCTCTGAAGGTAATCTTGTGTTCAACCGCGATAGTCAATACACATGCGAAGGGAACCGCCCTTCTTTTGAACAAATAGAACCGTGCACCTATGGAGACCGGCTCGGGCCCCAACAGCCCTTATCCAACAGACCCGAACCGATCATTTAATTTCTTTAGCTCGGCCGGAGCCATCCTTTAGGGAGGAATAGAGACAGGCTATGTATTAAGTAATAGTTCAATAACAAATCAATTTCCTCTCCTGAGGAACACCAGAAAATCATCAAGAAACACCGATATTCCGCACACCACCGGAAATGGATGAATAGTCGGGGTCTAAGACTCCACATCCTTAACCTTAACTAGTAGTACATGCAACCTTAGAGATCACTTTCGGCCTTAAGATATGAAATAAATCGACCCGCTGGTACCGCCGAACTACCTTCAAGTCCAACACCGACTCACCCGTAAATGAAATTCCACCATACAGGTCCTATAATTAATCAAAGAATAATATGCAAACAACTAGTCGATGCCAAGAATGATATCGTAGCCGTCATGGCTAACTCTAGAACGTATGTGGAGGTAACTTTATGCAACACCATGACCGGGAATTTTCTCTATACTCATCTAACTATAACCGAATCACCCGCAGGGGTAAAACCGAAAACGATTCTCGATAAGGTCCGGGGACTAACCCAAGGCTACTAGCAATGGAAGAAGTCACGAAAGACAAGGTTGCTCCCGGATCTAGCAAGCCATAAATATCAATATGAAAGACATGTAACATACCAGTGATCACGTTCGGGCGGTCTCGCTCCTAACGTGAGGCAAGGGCATAGAATCGTTTTTGGCGCTCGGCCCGCTCACTTCCACTAGTCGATGCTCCTCGCAGAGCGGAATGGACTGAACTACCGCTGTCCCGGTTCTCTCGTGCACGACCCCTATCATCACCTTTTCTAGATATGGGCATGCTCGCATGTCTGCACTAACCACACCCGAAGCAAACATCCGAACCGAGCAAGCACTCCTCGGTGTGACTCTTGCCTCACTTCCCGTAGGTGGCCGGAGAGGCATACTCTAACTAGGTGCCTCTCCGATCCCTCAACTCGGAGCCCTCGCTCTTCTAATCACCCCGTCTAGATGGAACATTAGCCGAGAATGGTGTTGGGGCTAGTGATTTCGCTGAAACTATGGGCGGTAGCCACCGCCACTCCGATGTGACAACCCACTACCGTCCATCCAAGCCATCTTTTCCTCCTCTTCTCCCTCGCATGAGCTGCTCATATATCTGGGCGTACAACACTATGTGAGGAAATTCCATATCTTGGTGGAGCATAGCAAGCCTCGCAATCCTTGTCTAGATAACTAGCCAAACCACGAATAAATCGGCTCACCCGCGCCTCTCGATCCATCACTAACTCTAGGGCATACTTTGGACATACGAGTGAATTCGAGAAAATATAGCATCCAAGTATTTTCTCTGCTTGAGGTTCAAAAGCTCGCCTGCTTTCAACTCCTCATCTCCCGAGGGAAGAACCCGTCAAGAAAGGCCATGTGGAACTGGGGTTTCATAGGGCTCGCTCCCGCGCCCGCTGTCCTTCCATTGCTTTGTACCAAATGCGACCAACTTCTATTAGATAATAAGAGGCCAAGTCAACACACTCTTCATTATTCACCCCCATAACCCGAGTGACCTTCAAGATCCCTTCAATAAACTCACGTGGGATCCTCGTCCACCTATGATCCCTTGAACTTAGAAGTGTTATCCTGAAGAAGTCTCTAATCTGAGTCGTCGCTGCATTTCCATTTTTTATAGACCTGTGCAATGTCTTCTAGTTGACCTAAGCTGTCAAGGCATGCGCCAACATCTGAATAGCCGCCGAAACTTAGCGTAAGTAGCCGGCCTTAAAAGTGGCCTCGAATGTGTGGGGCTTTTCGATGCCCATGGATATAGCCATCTCCGTGGCCTTCATCATTTCCATTCCTCCTTCTGATCATTCATCTAGAGCCATAAATTACAATCGCGAATCGCACGTATGAGAAGGATGGAAAGGATTTTAATCGCACGAAGGAGCAGAGCATGAAAGAAGGAACATTTCCTAAAATGTCTAGTAGCTTCTTTGTCATAAGTATGGTGCACTTCACACCCATGAAAAATATTTTACTTAACGCGGCTTTCAGACACCCTAGGACACTTCAAACCTATGGTTCTGATACCAAGTTTGTCACGACCCGAACGTACACCCGGATGGTAGACACGGGAAAAGGGACCCCGCGTGACCCCAAGTCGACCCATGACACATGCATACATCTAATCTCATTTAAGTAAAGAGGAATAGTTAACATAAACATAACATAACACCAAAATATTGTGCGTACACATGTGAGTCAATACTATACATTTCTGAAAGGCTCTACTATATACGATGGGTTAATGGGAAAACATACCAACTAACCTCGAATGACGCCGAAAACATAAGATAACATAGAAGTCAGTCGAACAACCCTCGGAACATGAGGACTCACCAATAAGTTGAGACCGTAAGATGAGATAGGCTAAGGGATGAGGATGACCTTGAGATCCGGACCCTATCATGAAACGATACATCATGGAAAGTCTACGCCAATACATGGAATGTACGAGTATGCCAGTTAGTAAAATGGGCATTTAAAAGTAAAATAAAACTCATAAGTAACGTAGGAGAAGGAAATCATTCATATCAAGTAAACGCCATAAGAAACATATGGCTCAAGGCTTTCAACTCATTCATAAAACGTTCATAATCATAATTGTAAGTAAACTTTTGTCAAAATAACTTCAAGAAATAACATAAATATAACAATGAATAAGACATGCAAACAATGGCAGGACTTTGGACAACCGAAACCATCATGGTATAGCCTCTCATGATGTCCCAACTATCTCACTCAAGTGGGCAGAGTCTCGATTAGGTATATTTATATGCCAAATCGATACTCAAATGCATCGCTTTTGCCTTGTTTATCCAACAATGTGTGTATATTCTCATGTAAATTGTATGTGGAAGTGTGATTTTATACTAACCAACATGATTAGCCTTTTTTTAGTTTTTGATGACTTTTGAGGAGCTAATTCATGAGTTGGTGAAGTAGAGGTTTGGAGACGGAGGAAACACGCAAACGCCGGCAAGAAGGAGGCCCAAAACAGCCTACCCGCACGCCGGGGTAACGTGCCACGGCAGGCAGGTTGCCCAAGACAGCCCCCTGCGCGCTGGCACCGTGCCACGGCAGGTGGCTCTGCGACCAGAGGGGTGCAACGCTGCTGCCTTGCAGCGTGCCACGCCGCCAACGCGGCAAGGTGCTGCCACAATTTTCTAGGCGATTTCGTAAGGCCTATGTTAGGGCCGTGTCACGCGGAGGCAATGCTCCAAGTGTTACACGTTGCTTGTTATTCCGGGACAAATTTATACTATTATAAATAGCAATAATTTAGGTTTATTTTTAATTATTCACTTGGTGGAGCAAGAAACGGGTTACAAAGAGCTTTCTGAGGACCTAAAATTCTTAGGGTTTTCTCTATCCCTTTCTTCTTCTTTTCAATTGTTTGTATGATTAACACTCATTTAACGATGTTCAATCCACAAAATGAGTGGCTAATTCCTTTCTTGCTGAGTTTATAAACCATTGTATTGAAATGTACTATTGATTATCCGGTTTGTTTTATCTTTTCTTCTATGGTTGTTCTATTTAATTCTTTGTTCTTACTACGTTAATATCTGGCCAATGTTAATGTAAATCCAAAAAGTACGGTTTCACTAGAGAGAGCAAGAAATTAGAAGTTGTGAATTAATAGATATGATCTTTCTTGGTTTGGGAAAATTGTTGGGTTGTGTGTGTTCAAAATGGCCTTATGTGATCTTGGGTGTGGAATCGGTTTTGTATAGCTAGAACTTGAATTTCTCTTATCACGAAAATGTAGGTGGAAGGATTATGATTCTGGGTTAAGTTAAATACGAGAGTTTTATCCATAGGCATAAGTTCGAATTAGCAACCGGAGGAAAGATAAACCATGTATATCGATAATTAATTTCTTTACATGTTCATTTTAGCCTCAGCATGCTCACATCCATAGTTCAGATTCAACTGTATAAACATTTTACTTTGTTATAAAAGTAGTTTCCAAAATATAAAATCCTTTCTTTACACCGTTGTCTTCATTATTAGAGTTTTAGTACCAATACTTGAAAAGGTTTTACCTCGTAGTCCAAATCGTGGGTTCATACATCTGGGTTCTTAAAAAGAGCCACTAAGGATTATTTGTACGACCCGTACACTTGCGGGCTCATCAAGTTTTTGGCGCCGTTGCCGGGACTGCACCGGTAAAAATTTTTTTTTTCTCTCAAGTGTTAGTTAACGAATTTATGTTGACAAGTGTTTTCTTTTTTTTTCTTTATTTTATTTTATTTTTAATATTTTTGATTGTTTTTGAATACCCTTCTTAACATGATATCTTGGAATATAAATGGGTTAAATGGTGGATACTCTTACTTTGATAAGTCTTGTCTTAATTGCGAAGGACCCCACTTGTGGCAACACCGTAACACGTGCAACATATGTGGCTGTCAAAATGGCCATTGGGATGGCTGCCCGAATGCATACTCCCATTCCCCAAGCCCCTACTATGATCCTTCTATTGTTTTTGCTGAATATAGGCATGATGAATAAGTGAGGACTTGGGACGCTGCTCGAATAGAAGACATGCTAAAACAGATGCTTGAGCAAACAAAAGCAACGAAGGAGGCGATGGAAGAAGTGAGAATTCAGCTAGAAGAGAATGGAGCGACTCTAGAAAGGATGAGCGTCAAATTCACGGAGATGATGGCTGAGGCTGAAGCTTGTGATCACCAGGCGATGCTTGTAGGCAATATTCAAGAGGAGTTACAAGAGGGTGACAAGGGTGAATTTCTGATGAAGCCTGACATTTAGAACCTCTTGAGTGTCCCCGTGAGGAGCTCATACTTGTAGAAAACTCGTTCAGGGAGAAGAGATGGAGTATACCCCATTTGAAACTACGGGAGATAGATGTTGATGGGCGAGAGGTATACAAGTAAGGAGGTCAATTACTGCGCTTCGTAATTAAGGTGCATTGGACCACTCGAAGCATTTTTCTACCTTAAGTTTGGTTGACGAAATAGAAATAGAGTCTTTCCAGCTTATGGAGAAATGTCAAGAGGAGGACCAAGGGCCATATATTCCTGAAATTTGTTGATTATGATGGACAAAACGACTCACTTACTTATGACCAATGGACGTCAAAGGCGACATCTACTGCATGGTCCTTACAATTTTTCACCACCCACCCCGGGAGCATAAGAGGAATTTAGAGAAGAAATTAGGTGAGATTCATATCCTCAAGGTGCGTGAAAGCGGGGTGAAACTTGATACGTCGTGCCGCGACGTAAAATTAGGCGCTGCTTGGGAGGTAACCCAAGGGTACCATGGGTACCATTTTTAATTTCTTGCATTTTTATTTTGTTTTATTTATTTTTCATTTTTTTGTTGTTTTTGTGAAAAGTTAATACGATGGAGGGGAAGTCTCAGTACCCTTGGAGGAGGAAGGCTAACAAGCGTGGAAGAGAAAAAGTGTGGGGTTGAACACCCACTTGTGCAACTTTGAACGAAAGCATGTTGTTGGCTAGCCTAAAGGCCTCAGGGAGTATTTCTCACCCTTGAGATAGCAATTTGATGCTATGAGGACATAGCATGCTTTAAGTGTGGGGTGAGGGAAATTTCGAGGAAATTTCAAAATTTTTGTGCTTAACAAATTATTGGTGAATGTAATGCTTGTGTGAAAAAGAGAAAAAATTTGAAAATTTTTTTGTGAGTCACATGAATTCATCACCCGTTGGTTTTTCTTTTCGGTTCTTTTCCGACGGGGTCTTTGAACCGAAGAATAAATTTTTGTTTTTATTTTTATTTGTCTCGTATATAATGTTTTAGTCGTAGTTAGGACTATTTCCGACGATGGATGGATGACGACCGTCTTGAGGAAAATTAGTCAATAGGTTTTTTTTTTTTTTTTGTAAACTTCATAGCTAACTGATGCTTGATATTCTTGTTATGTGCTACATACGATTGTAAGATGCAAGTATATGTAGTGTGGAAGCATGCAAATGTATAACTTTGTTTGAGACACTAGGCTCTTGAATTGGACTCAACATGATTGAAGCTTAATTTTTAAATTCTTGTGATTAGCTGAGTAAGAGTCTCATGAAGGTGTCTTGAATTGAGCATGTGCAATGAGTGTAAGGTTTTGAGTATTCTGTGCAATTATGGATTGTCTAGAACTTACTCGGTGTGTTTATAAAACGAAATGAAGGATGTAAATTGTAGGAGATGGTGTAGGCATTTCTTTGGATGAACCTAATCTTCATCCCTCGTTTTACCTACCTTGAAATATTAATCCTAGTCGCCCCCATTGAGCCTTAGCCTATTCTTTGGATAGTTTAAACATAAGCTTAACTTTTTATTTCATTAGCCTTGAATTTGATCCAAAGCTCCTAAGCGCTTAAAGAAGAAAAAATCTGAAAGAGGAAAGGAGTGAGAAGAATGAAAAGAGAAGAAAGTGGAAGTTATAAAAATGGAGAAAGGTCTAAGGTGCACTTGTGTAAAATGGTTGATTATTAGTGTTTATAAGAAAATGAATGAAAATTATTTATACAACTCCTTACTAATGAGCTAAAAGTGCCTAAAAGAAATGGGGGAGCAAAAGAGGAAAAGAAAACTACCAAGGATAAAAAGGTGAAGTAAGGGAAGGGAAGTTCACAATGAAGGGCGTGATGTGTTGAAAGCTTAGGGAAGATAGTCACTATTACCGATCACAATAGTACCTACCTACACTGAGTACATTACAACCTAAAAGTCCTACTTTGATCTTACATTCGTACATCCTCAAATTAGTGGAGTACAACACTAAGGGCAAGCTTATGGGTCATTACATGATGCATGTGAATTCTTTGTGAGAGTGAGAAATTTATTTATGTACCCACACATGTTGTGATATAAAAAGTGTTTTTGCGTGTGAAATTGGGTAACTCTCTTCCGTGAGGGCACATGTTTAATGAAGATAAAAAAAGGGATTTCTTAATCAGTTGATTGACACAAGTTTGCTAAGATTGAGAGTCGATTCTTGGAGGTTAAGAAGTCTTAACATAGTTGGCTTCTATTTCATTGATCAAAGCGCAGTATGCTTTATTTTTAGCTTGTATCTTGGGGCCAATCATCATAGCCGTAATTTGAATTATCTTGCTAGATTAGTTATGTGTGAATCTTCATTTACATGAGGTAAAAGGGTTGTTCGAGGACCTAACAAGAGTTTAAGTGTGGGGTAGGTGATCAGGGTATATTTATATGCCAAATCGATACTCAAATGCACGCTTTTGCCTTGTTTATCCAACAATATGTGTACTTTCTCATGTAAATTGTATGGAAGTGTGATTTTATACTAACCAACATGATTAGCCTTTGTTTTGTAGGTTTTTGATGACTTTGAGGAGCTAATTCATGAGTTGGTGAAGTAGAGGCTTGGAGACGGAGGAAACACGCAAACGCCGGCAAGGAGGAGGCCCATAAAATGTGCCTCACTCGTTGGCAGCCGTGGCAACGTGTGCCACGGCAGGCAGCTCTAAGACAGCTCCCCTGCCGCGTTGGCAATGTGCCACGATAGGGTGGCTCCGCGACTGCAGGGTGCACGCGCTGCCCTGAAGAAAGGTGCCACGCCGCCAACGCGGCAAGGTGTCACGGCCAATTTTCGGGGCGATTTCCAGAAGGCCTCCATGTTAGGCTGTGTCACGAGGCAATGTTCCGCGTTACACCTGCAGACACGCTGCTTGTTATTCCGGGACAAATTTCTACTATTATAAATAGCACACTTAGGTTTATTTTTAGATATTCCGACTGGTGGAGCAAGAACGTGGGTTACAGGCAGCCTTTGAGGACGAAAATTCTTAGGTTTTCTCTATCCCTTTCTTTCTTCCTTTTCAATTGTTTGTATGATTAACACTCATTTAACCCATGTTCAATCCACAAATGAGTGGCTAATTCCCTTTCTATGCCGAGGTTATAAACCGTTGTATTGAAATGTAATTATTGATTATCTGGTTTGTTTCATCTTTTCTTCTATGGTTTTTCTATTTAATTCTTGTTCTTACTACGTTAATATCTGGCCAATGTTAATGTAAATTCAAAAAGTCCGGCTTCACCCCAGGAGAGGCAAGAACCGGAAAGTTGTGAATTAATAGGATATGATCTTTTCTTGGTTTGGGAAAATTGGAATTGATTTATCTTCTGTGATAGAAATATACCTGAAAGTCGTATTAGTCATGTGTGGAATTGGTTTTGTATAGCTAGAACTTGAATTTCTTCTTATCACGAAAATGTAGGTGGAAGGTTCATGATTCTTAAGTTGGCTTAAATACGAGAGTTTTAATCTGAAGGCATAAGTTCCGACTAGCAACCGGGAGGAAAGATAAACCATGTATATCGATAATTAATTTCTTTACATGTTCGTTTTAGCCTCAGCATGCTCACATCCATAGTTCAGATTCAACTGTATAAACACTTTACTTGTTATAAAAATAGTTTCAAAATATAAAAACTTTCTTTACACCGTTGTCTTCACATAGCGTTTTAGTAAATTAACACTTGAAAAGGTTTTACCTCGTAGTCCAGTCCCTGTGGGTTCGACATTTCGGTTCTTAAAAAGAGCCACTATATTACTTGTACGACCCGCACACTTGCGGGCTCATCGTAGCTCCACTCCGCTTCTTGCCGTGCGAGGGTCGTGTATTGCCGCGTGATATAACATTTGAGGGGATCATTATCAATATATCATATCATTAGAAACCCACCGTGGAATGTGGTTATGAGACACCGGTGTAGTAACTTGAACGTTGGGCTGCTCGGTGCTAGACACGGCTCCCAAAACGTGCATATAGGCTCATACATATCAATAAATATCATGCATTAAGATTCATTGGGATAAAATTATAATATTTATCATCATTGATCCCCTTTAAAAAATTCTTAGCCAAGAATCATAGGGCCCTTTTCATCGGCAACATCATAAATCGATAAATCATGCAATTCGCTTCATAAATCATAAATCATTCTTCAACATGTGGGCATTTCCCAATACTTCATCATATTCATTTCTTTCAGAAATATGCTTATAAACATGGGAACTTGAAAATCATGCTTTCCATCATCAATAAACTCAACATAGAATAGTCAACATAAATCATAACTGTCATGAACTTTCATTAAATGGGAATTATAGTTTTAAAAGATCAAAACATGATTTTTTAAAGAAAATAATATAAAACCAGCCCATCATTCATAATCCAATGATTAAAAACTCAATTAAATTATACCCATAAGAAGAAATCACATTTCTATGCAATTGAGTAAAACCCCATAGAATTTGAATAGGAGGATTCATGATTATATCTAAATTTGGGCAGCGGGGTGTGAAAGCAATCATCCATTCTAAACCCTACATACCGGAAGTGGATCGATTTCAATACCCCTCTTTGAATTCTACAAAGGAATTGAGGGGAACTTGGAGAAGAAGACCTTGAATCTCCAAAAAATCTTTCTAAGCTTTTGCTTGAGAATGAGCATGCATAATGGACTTAACTCAGCTTAACCCACTCAGAAAATACACAAACGACGTAGTTTTAGGTCTAAACATGAAAAATCGAATACGCCTTAACGAACTCCGCCCTGAACTGCTAGATAGAACCCACGAGGGTTCTCAATGTGTCGTGGAAACAGCCCATGGCATGTCTTGTCTCTATTGTTGAAAACACTGTTGAAAGCCCATTCTGGGAATCATACCACTGACACACAGGACGATCATCCTAAGCTTCAACGGACTGCCTTCCGCCGTTATTTCCTCCTTTTCGAGGCTCACTACCGCCACCAGGGGGCTTTAAAAGGTCATGGTTTTCAACTTGTTGTTCCACTGCGGAAGTCCATAGCTCTACCACACCAAGTAACAATGGACCGTCGTTCCTCAAAATGGACAAGCTTGTAAGACTCATGTTACTTCATCCCTAGCTGGCCGACTCTCAATACGAATGGTATGGCTCGTTGTTTCTTACAACGGGTCATTGAATCAACCGTTGTTTCCCCCTAACATCAGAACTCCTGAACACATGGCCACAAATGATGGCTCGTGGTTACTTACCACAGACGGGTACCTATTGTTTTGCAACCTTTTCCCAACTTTCAGCTTTTGCATTTTTGCTTCCCCGGATTCACTCCTTCTAAGCACTTCGGGTATTAAAAAGAGACTTTCATCTTGCCATTGATTTAACAAGGTTTTTTTAGGAGGTCTGTGAGGCTTGTAATTCCCACATATGCCAACACTCTTCCTAATGGATTATCCTGTGATAGATAGTTCTCCAATTTTATAGTGGATAATCTACCAATCGCCATAATTGTTTTCATCTCCTCGCGGTGGAGCGGAAATTATGCTGCTCTTAACACATAAAAAACTACTTCTTGACCATCCACTGTCATGGTCACCTTGCTTGATTTATCCTTTATTACAAGATCCGCGGTGGCTAAAAATGCTCTCTCAAGATGAGGGGAACTCTACATCTCATTTATAGTCCAAGATTATAAAAGTCCACCGGTAGGACAGTCCTACCTTATCAAGACATCTTCAATGATTTTTTTGGATGAACAATGGACGTATCTGCCAACCATAAGGTTACTGTGGTGGAATTGGTTCACCTAGCCCCAATGTTCGAACAATGATGTGGGTGCATCAAATTGATGCTAGCACCCAAATCACACAAGGCTAACCCAACTTCTCTGCTTCCAATGGTTATAAGAATTGTGAAACTCCCGGGGTCCTTTTAACTTTTCAGAAATTTTATTCCCGCACAAACAAAATTACACTCCTCCTCTGTCAATGCTACAATTTCTAAATCTATTGGATGCTTCTTATTTGCCACAATATCTTTCAAATATTTGGCATATTTTGGAACATCTCGCAAAGCTCCACCAAAGGTGAGTTAACATGAACTTGCTTTAAAAACTCTAGAAATCTCTGACAAGTTATGTCCTCTTTCTACTTCTTAAATCTTTGGGAAAATGTGGGTGGTGGTCTAGCTACCACAATTTTTGGTTTCGGCTGACTTGGATTAACCACTTTCTTTTATACCTATCATAGTCTATTATCTTTCCTCTCTCGGGATCACTTCACCTAACTACTTACCACTACGCAAGGAAATATCATTTATATTTTCTTCAGGGTTCTTCTCAGTGTTACCTAGGAGTGCCCCTTGTGGTCTATTGTTCTCGATGTAGGGCCAATTGCCCCATTTTCCTTTCAATTCATGGATGAACTTTTGCATTTCATTAACTACTTGTGTCTCGCGCACCATCAATTGCTTCATTGTCTCCTCAAGAGAACTCTTCTACTGCTGGGCCTGTGGCCTTGGGTAAGTGATTTGGGGCCTTTTGGAAATTTGATTCCTCGCCATGAGGGTTTCCTCCATTTCAGTAACCTTAATTATAGCCATTACATGCAAAACCTCCACCACGACCTTGTTTTCCCAGAAAATATACAAATTCAGAAAAGAGGACAACTCCGAATAGGCGTGACTTTCTCCACACGCCTCATATGGTGGTGGGATTTGTACCTGCTGCACTTGGCTTCCTACCGGTGGTCACCAACTTACTAATTGCATTCACCACCGCTAATGTTTACCCGATTGCCGCTACACCATACACCTCAAGCTTTCCCAAAGACCTTTGTTGTTTAAATCCTCTCTCGAGACTTGATAATCCAGACTTCCCGCACACATAAGTTTCAAGAGAGCCTCAATTTCATCATAACTTTTGGATAGAATTTGGCCCTGTGCGGTAGCGTAAAGGAGTATCTAGACTCGGCTTCGCACTCCTCAATGAAATTATGCCCACTATCTCCTTAGGTTGCATATGGTGGACAATCCCTCAAGTAACCCCTGTAACGTTCCATTCTTTGAGCTAGCATTTCTCCATCTTTCTGCATTTAATCCAGAGATCTTTCCCCTTAGTTCTTTAGTTCTTCTCAAAGAGATCTTTCCCCTTAGTTCTTTAGTTCATCTCAAAGAGAAAAATTGATTGATTAACTTCTCTCCCAAGTGGTGATGGATCCTACATGTTCATTATGAATCCACTCCCTGGTCCGATTAGTAAGAACGGAAATAGAGTTAACTTGACATATTCACCTGACACGTTCTGGTAGTTAAAATTCTCACTCATCTCTACAAACGCCATTAGATGCCTATGGGGATCCTCGTGCGGTTTGCCCTAAAATTTGCAAGTGTTAACTATTAATAGTCCTCTTTTTTCACCAAAGTTCTCGATGGCCGGTTTGACTATTGCTTTAGAAGCATTCTCCAAATTAGGCCTAGCAAAATGCATCACTGTAACTCTCTCTATTCTTTCACCAAATGCTTGCTCGATTTTTCCATAGCTAACCTTCGAAAGTTTCTTTTATTTCAAAGATCAAGAGAAGCCAAATGTGGTCCTTGATTTCTTGTGCTTGGCATACACTAAGGCAAACAACCTTGTGAACATCAACAAAAAGAAGAAACAACATAAAAACACAGACCAGCGAAACAAAAATTCTAACCTACAATTAATTAAAAATATTAAGTCCTCGGTAACGGGCGCCAAAACTTGATGTAGCCCAAGCGCATGCAAGCTCACGTGGTCATCAAGTAATATAGGATTTTGATGTCTAGATATCGTACCCAAGGGACTTGTCAATTTAATTGTTATAAACTGGCTTGATTCTTCCTATGGTTATTAGTTGCAAGTTACTATCCCATTTCTTTGCACTCTCCCTAGAATCCAAGAACTATTTCATGAACCCTAATGCCTATATTCCTATGGTCACTCGGAGATCAATGAAATGATGGTTATGCCTACTTATTTCAGCTAATCGGGGTTGAAATGGTATATCCCTATGCGCAACAACAACTTATATCATATCACCAATGGGTTCAAAGGACTTTGAATTCCCGTTTTGTATTTATTTTTAACCCTTTCGATTCCCTTTCCGACATTCAATTGAAAGCCAATAGATTACATACAAGGTGATCAATCTTATAAATAATAAATTAACACAAAATATACAAAAACCCATAATTGAAGAATCAAAATCTAACTTTTAATTAGTCTTTCAAAAATCAACTATTCACCATGACCACAACCATAGAATATGAGTTTAGCCACTTATCGACAAGTGGAAAAATAAATACTTAGTCATCATCATACGGAAATAAGGAAGTAAATAAGAGAAAACTCTAATTGTTGAATTGATCTTCTTCCAAACAACTTACAAGCTTTCATAAATGAATTACGAAATGTAAAAATGACTAAAGACTACTCCAAGAAGTCCAAAACTACTTAACAAATGACCTAAGGCCTATATTTATAGATGAACCTTCAAATGACGCTTCTGCCCTTCAAAACTTGGCTTACAATCAGCGTTTTCCACCCCGAAATGACCCTAGTGCGCCGCCCCACAATCTCACCACAGACTTAGTCAAATTTTCAAGAATTTCAACTTCGATAAGCCCCGCGCATCACCCTTCATCTCGCGTAGGTGTTCGCCAAATTTCTCTAAGTCTGACACACCTCTGGCGCGTGGCGTCACTCATCTCGCCAAATTTGTGAACTGAAAATTCTCTAATGTTTGAGGTCTAGCGACACCAGCCATAGCTATACTAAAGTTTTGTTTTGAAGTTTGAGACTTGGTGCGGGGCGCCATAGCACCAAACCTGTCAGCCTCAAATCTTCTTTACATCATTTTGAGCCCATTTTTCTTAGTTTCCTACTCAAATCAACTCAAATCATTTTTTAGCACACAAAACAAGCATACACATGAATTTAAGAATAAATGAAGAATTATGAACTCAAAACATGATCAAATATGGGTATAAACATGGCTAATGGGAATGCAAAATATGTCCAACATAAGAGTGGTTCACTAGAAGTCGTATAAGTGCATAAATATGGCTTTGTCCTTGGTGTTATGGTGAGAGGGGGCATCTCGTAGCCATTCTTCGTAAGAAACTTAACTAAACCTTTGGTTCTATGTTGGGGCAGCGCTAGTCCCTCCTTGACGGTGATTTTGCTGATTTTTTTAGACAAATACTTGAGGACAAAAGCGTCATTTGAAGGCTCACCTATATATAACATCTACGGAATTTAGAGGAGTTCAATATATCGTTCATCATTTTTGAAGGTTGTAAATGCAACGTTTGGAGGAGAGACAAGTTCTAGTTAGGTTTCTTTTCTTTCTTGTTTTAATGGAGAATGATGATGTTATATTTGGTTTTCCGCTTGTCTATGAGTGGCTAAACGCCGATTCTAAGGTTTTGGCCATAGTTGATTATGGATGTTTGAGAAGAGTTTTGATTTCTACTTTTGATTCTAATAAAGGCTATTTATATTTACTTGTTTTAGTTGCTTATTCACTAGACTGATCACCTTATGAGTAAATTTGTTGGCTTTTGGTTGAACTTTAGAAAGGGAATCGAAAGGTCTAAAGTTAAATACAGAACGGGAATTCGAAGATCCTTTGACCCATTTATTGAAGGTTAGAAGTTGTAGATGAGGATAGGGATATACCCTTCAACCCTTTTAGTAGAAATACAAGTAGGCATAATTAATTGTCATTCCATGTATCTCCTACGACCATAGGGATATAGGCGTTAGGGTTTATGAGATAGTTCTTGTATGTTGGGGAAAGTGGAAAGAAATGGATATTAACTTGCAACTAGCAACCTTAGAGGAATCAATCTAGCATAATCATGTCTTGAGAACTCAACCCATATCACGAAAGTGCCACCTCGCATTTCAATCATTTACGTGAAGTACAAACAAGTTTGCAGCAATCTTTAGTTAATTTACATTTCAATTTTAGTAGTTTAATTCTTCAAACCATTCCCTATTTATCTATTTTGTTAGAATATGAAATAAAATAATAATCTTAAAAAGATTTTTCCACAAGTCCCCGAGGGATCGATAATGAAGACTTCAGCCCTACATTACTTGACGACCACATGCGCTTGCATGCGTTTGGGCGACATCACCACTTCTGTTTACAAACAACACATGAACATGTGGCATCTATTAAATATATTTACTTGAGGATCTACGTATGAAATGACGATAACATAGTCTTAGATAATAATAAATATCGACTATTCTAACAACCAGCCATCACTAATGCTTTTCTAGTGCCTTCACCACAAAGAAATCCCAACTCACATCTAAAGTTATTTACCTGGGGACTAGAACAAGACACTCACTCTCACAAAAAACATTCATAACAATGCACATGCAAAACCATAAGCTTGCCTTTATTATCACTTTTTATGTTCTTCGACACTTGATTAGGATCAACAGGGACTTTCTTGACTTGTAACGTAGGCTTGGGACCGGTATGGCATATATGGATAAAGTGACTTGATCCTCCTTTGTGCTATACTATTTCTCTTGCTCCACTTTTATTTTCTCTCCCTTAATCTCTTTGCTTTTTCCTTCTCAACTCATGGGTGTGGTCTTTATTTTTATTTTTTTCCTCATCAAAACATCACTATTTTTATTTTCTTGTCTTTTTCTTTTTTTCATTGTAACTTTGTTCTCTTTTCTTTCTTTCTTCACCAAACTTTCACACCACACCCACTATTTTCAATCATCGATTCTACTTTTTCATACCCAACTTTTTATGCACCCCTACTATAGACAACTTCAACTTACGCGATTTGCCTATGTTGAGGTACACAATATCCAAGGAGGGACCAGGGACAAAACAGGTTCATTATAAAATATATAGGTAGGTAGATGGGCTAATGAAAGAAATGGGTCAATTAGGCTCAAAATCGTGGATCGAGATTATTCACATTATTTTGATAGTCATAATGTGCTTAGTGGACTAATTAAAAAAGATGGCGTATGATCCTTTCCTAGTCATTTGCCCTAAAACCTTAGCAAGATAAACCAGGCAAGTTCTAGATGCATGCACAATGTAAGAACAACAATTAAGCTCACACAATTTGGCATCAATTTGCGTATCGACTAATTATCAGAATATACTCAAGCTTAAGAAAAGTTGTTATATCAATATAGAAACAATGACAAAAATAGATCCTTTAAGGTTAACAGTTTCAAAAATACACACATGCCACATCAAAAAAGTTAGCTCTCCATTTTCAAAAATTTTAACAAAAATATGTTTATTTCCAACAACTACTCTAATTTTCCAATATTTTCTTTTATAGACGAAATAGCAAACAATTACAAGATCAACCTAATATGCCGGTTCTACTAGATAGCAGACCTGATGGAAAAGTAACACGACAAAAACTCTCAAGTGGTGTGACAGACTCATTGTGTATCCCCACCCCCTCAAATAAAAATGGCATTTTCTGATTCTATTAAAAATCTCAAGTTTGAAGTAGGGTAAACATGTGAAGCTCTATGCTCTTGAGTCTTGCACGAGGGTCTGGGGTGGAGTGTCTCCAGGGAACTCAGCAGTGTCGTTAATGGCAACTTTCACACTTAAAGGATCGTGGGCAAAATTAGGGCCGGAGGTGGTGTGACGAGTCTCTGCGATCAAGAAATCAGGCCTCTATGACATGATCTCAACTTGGAGGTGCTAAACTAGAGGAGGCCCTACCAACTCGAGCTCGCATATCTCTTCTACCCTAGACTATTTCGTGAGAGCCTCTCACAACTCAACTTTTTCTTGCTTGCTCTTTCTTGTGCTTCTTCTTCTTATAGGATTTTCCTAATCTCTAAAACCATCTCATGGATGTTTTCCTTCCGCCTTAGGATGATCGCCCAGCAAATCAATGAAGGGTACATCATCCTCTGACTCCTCAAATCCAGGAATTAGGAAATCTTGGGGATGCCACTCCCGTTGCAACTTTAGAATGTCTTCTTTTTTTTTGCTCAGCCGCAAACCTTGCTAACTCGCCTATCATTCACCTCGCTCATGTCATAAATACGAGCATGAAGGCTCTTGTATGGCTCTAAAGAAGCTGTGATGCTCGGTCTATAAAAAGGCTTAGCTACTTAGAAAATAGCCTAATTACTTCTCGGTCTCATTCGCTTTTTTTTATCATCCTAGCAAAGTTTGCTGGTGTGAATGCATATTATGAATGTTGAGGTATGGCAGAAAATGTCTCAGCTAATTTCACTCTTGGATTGTGTTGCAGTTAAAATTACAAGCGTATGGTGTGGATTTAGGAATTGGGCAACATGGAAAAATAACTCTCGCTTGTAGCTTCTCCAGCGGGCCTGGGCTGTTTCCTGTTGTCCTTGCAGTTTGACCACTAGACCTGAACACCTCTAGGATTAATTTAAAGCCTCAGGTCATATCTTGATTTGTCGTTCGATTTCTAAGTCATACTTCTTGTAGCATATAACCTACATCACCCCACACATGGGACATGAGCTTCAACAGCCTGCTATTAAGCATGGAAATGGAAAAGATGTAGATAACTTCAGAGCCCTCTAATTTATCTCCTCGGCAATAATCGCCCTCCTCTTAAATGGGAACCTAGACATCGCCGGCTACTAGTATCGCTTCCTGTTTTCGCCCAAAGTATTATCTTCTTCCTATAGGCAAGGTCAGAGTCATACCATTGCCTATAAAAATTTTGCTGCAAATATCAGTGTGA
Source organism: Datura stramonium (assembly GCA_018107945.1). Taxonomy (NCBI): domain Eukaryota; kingdom Viridiplantae; phylum Streptophyta; class Magnoliopsida; order Solanales; family Solanaceae; genus Datura; species Datura stramonium. The sequence continues at coordinate 24,740 of JACEIK010009598.1, read as the reverse complement.
CCTTGACTACCCTTCTATTGGTTAACCAAGAGGGCTGACCATTTCTTAAAACTTGTGCCGACCACCGATGCGGTTGGATGCCGCTCTTCATTCAAAAGAGTCAAACTCGTAGTGCTTGCCGGTGTGTCATGTTTGTCCCATAGAGCATTCTAGTGATGGTAGCTTTTGAGATATCTACAATTTTCCCACGGACTAGTATGCGGGTTTGCATGTGTATTTATGCCAGCTTTCTTCCTTTCTTGCACGCACTTCTCCAAAGTAGTAATGTAGTTTACATAGAATCTATGAAACAAAGGTGGGGGTATTAATAGCCCGGCAGTGGTTCACTCATCCATCTTAGACCATAGAACTTGTACTTCTACTCGCAACTTCGAGTCTATGATCCTTACTTCCTTAGGAATGCTGCATTTGAGGTGTCCTCTGCTCGTGGTGGTGAGACCTTACTAGAAGTGCTTTTCAACCCCTTTACTTGCCAACACAAACTATCCCTAAATCCTAGTGTTTTACCCTTATAACGTCTTCCTTCATTAGCTCGAAAGTACTTGCCGTGGACTGCTGGTGGCCTCATTGCTACCCTTCCTTCATCTTAATCGTAACTCATTACTACCAAACTAGATATGTCCATTGAAGAATCATCTCCTCATCAAACAAAGGGATTTGCATCTTGTTGTCTAGGGAAGGATCTAGTTTGCAACCTGTGGATGGTTCCTCAGTTCCAATCTCCTGTATTCCCTCGGAGGTGGTGTGTGTGGATTCAGTTATGTCGGTCCTCTTTCTTGCACCACCTCTAGTGAGTTGAAATTTAGGTATGGTTACCTCGCTATAGTTGAACTATTAGTGTCAAAGTTAATTCAAGAAACATGTGAAAACAGTGTGATTAATTGAAAGCTAGACATGTGTGACGGAGGGGGTGACGAGCCATCACATAAGTGACAGTCCATCATTTCCTTCGTCAGACATATCCATTGACTACATAATTCTCCTGCATTAATGATGATGCAAGATGACGCTCATCACAATGATGACACCATACTTGCCATTACATGGATTTATTGAAACACACAATTGATCTAGGTGAGTGATAGTGAATGTGATTTGTCCATCACAAAGTGTGATGTTCCATCACTAACTCCGTCACTCTTAAACTAATAGACACCAAGTGAAACTAAACAATGACGGTGAATGTGATGTAATGCTATCAAGATAATGCTTCATCACCTCCTCCATGACATGCAACTCTTTCTTAGTTCAATGTTTACGACACTAATGATGATCCATCGGACAACTGATGGCCCTGCCGCTTATCTCATCAAGCTACCATTTTGTGCACAATAATCATGAGTACTGCACTTCCCCACACCGTGTATCCCAAGACCAAAAGCAACAATTAAGACAAACAAAAAATAAGGATTATTTCCCTTAGGAATCTTGTCTCTCAATCCATCATAGGGCATAGCTATTTTGCATGCATTTAGGTTTCCATCCTACCACATCAACTTGACACATATTCAAATATGAGACTCCTAGGTTAAAAAAATTATCACAGATAGTAAACATGGTTGATCAATCAAATAGGCTATGTTCAGCTATACTAACATCACCAACTACACTACTTACCCCACACACTGTGAACAAGAATAAAAGTGTACAACATACCTCTAAGTTTTGGGCAAGATAATTACACAATCGTACAGTATTTTGATCACTACTATTCACCCAACACCAAATAAGTTGCATAACACCGAATGGGGAACATAAGAGATTGTGGGAGAACAAACGGATGCTGGCTTTGATTGTCGGTATGACAGTTAAAGGTTTGTAGAAGTTGTAGGAGAGAATGAAAATAAACTTAAATAAGGAAAATTTAAAACATTAAAGGGTAAATGGGAAGGAAATTGGGTCGGATTCGGGTTAGAAGGGTTTGGTTGGATCGGGTAGGGCTTTTAAGATTTTACTTACTGCATTTGAAGACGGTGTGAGTAACGGTCCGTCAAATACAAGATTCGCCAATTTTCTCATCATGTTAATACCACTGGATGCTTTAGTTCCCACAAGTGACGAAACATATAACGGTCCGTCATAGTGGTGACGTTCCGCCAACTATACCGTCTCTCTTATACAAACTCCATGTTCTTGTCACTTACAATGACACAACCGACGGGCTCGTTAGGTGACTCGATGGCCAATCAACTCCGCCCATTGAGCTAACTAGAATCCCTAATTTTTCTTTCATTTGTGATAGTTTCAAGACGGTCCATCGAGTCTCCAATGGCCCGCACTGCACTTCTCATCACCGCTTCAAGAATACCCGCCCGCACTTATAAACTTAACACCCCTTTCCAACAAGTACAATATCAAATCAAACAACTATTACATTCAAAATATGACATTCTGGGATTGCCTCCCAAGTATTGCCAGATTTAACATCGCAGCATGACTTGGGTACCTTGATTACTCAAACTTTATAAAGGTACACCAACTCTAACACCTTTACCTCCTTTGGTACTCCAAAGTACGTCACAATATCGGGACATCACTTTAAAGGTTCCCTATTTTGATTTTCAAGCTCAATAGCTCTAGATGGGAATATTTGTGTCACTCAAATGGCTCAAACCATTTTGATCAAAGTTTTCTCGAAAATAGATGGAGTCTCGAGTTGAACACAATAGAAGATCTTCGGGGCTAACCTTTTTTCAATCCTCCGGTCATGGTACATCTTCATCTTCTCCTCGTACAAAGTTGTCCTTAGATGGAATTCATCCATCCATTTATCCGATCCAGCTCTCAAATGTGCAACCTGGCTCTAACACAAGTTGAGCTTCTTGAGTGTCCACAGAGCCTTATGCTCTCCAATAGGTTGATGACAAACTTTCGCGAACACTAACTAATATAGAGATATCCCAATGGGCATTGTGAATGTGCTTCAATACTTCGCCACAATGCATCGTCATGTTTCGAGACCAATCTGTTTGGTTAGTATTCACTGTTCTGGTTAGGATGGTAGGGGGTAGCGACTCTATGCTGCTTAACTCCATACATCACCAGCAAAGCACTGAAAACATTGTTTTAAGTGGGGAACACCCATTGGCCGGAGTAATAGCTCTCTTGAGTACCAAACCTTGAGAAAATGTTCTTCTTCAAGAAGGTTGCAACACTTTTGTCATTATTGTCTGCATATGCCATAACTTCTACCCGTTTTGAGACATAGTCCATTTCCACCAAAATGTACTTCGGCCATATAAGATCACGTATCGACCCATGAAGTCTATGCCCCATGCATTGAAAGAATTCACATCTAGAAAAGGAGTCATATGTAATTCATGCCTTCTAGATATATCTCCGTGTCCCTAGAATTGATCACATGCCTTCACAAAATCATGTGCATCCTGATGTATGGTGGGCCAATTGTATCCACGTTGAAAAATTTTGTAGGCCATCCGAGAAATAATACAGCCCCTAACAGAGATTATTGGTATGCTCTAATGCTCATTTCTTCTTTGGAGGACACATCTCCTTATTAGGTTGCTCGAACATACTCGTAACAAATATGGCTCATCCTCGAAATATTTTTCTACATTTTCCACTGGTGGAAATTTAACTCTTCCAAAGCATTATATTACTGACAATGTACTGGAAAAGTCAGAAAAACATGGAATGAGATCGACTATTGCAGTTTGTCACGACCCGAACGTGGGGCCTTGGATTGTAACACGAGACAAGGAGCGTCCAAGAGACCTAAGTCGCTCCATGGCATAAGCATACAGCTAATCTCAATCAAGAAATTGAATAACTAATAAGATACTAGCAGAAGTCTATCTTCAATATAACGTTAGAATACGAAATTCGAAGTTGAATATATAAATACTGTCCTAAAAGCCTCTAAACATGATGAGTTGATTGGACCAGACCCCAACTAACTCAACAAACTAAAACTGAAATACATAGAGAAAAGGTGAATAGTCTAGTCCTCAGGAAATGAGGACTCACCCACAGTAAGAATTCTAACTCGGCTGTTGACACGGAAGGGATCAACCTAGGAGCGTGGTTGTATCATAAAATGATAAAGATAGAGTATGCGGTCCGTACGTGGGAATGAATATGCAAGGTAAGTAAAACCACTAAAGTAAATAAAATCATTTAAAGGCAATTCATAATATAACATACAAACATTAAAAGTCTGTGAGTAGGGCTTGTATTCTTTTCTTAAATCATGATCTCTTCATAAACATAACATAATATTACTTCATAACATCATAACCACCGATTGACTCAAAGCCGAATTACATTTCCAAGTAAAGCTGAACATTGAGTCAAACCTTCTTTAGTACATGCATATATATATAAATCTCATGAGTAATGAATATGCATCTCTGAAATCATCAGTGGACAATGGGAGACTTAATCCCTTAACCGACATACCACGATAGAGCTTACATGGTCCTAACTATCACACTATGGGTAAAGCCTTCCAAAGCCTTTCCGCATCAGGGACGATACCAAGATATCAATATCAAGCTGAAGGCCCATCCAGGCAGGGGAAGCTCATGGAGGTCCCAAAGTCATAATGTATGAACCTACGTTACAAAGATAGTCAGAGGCACAAGGTGATCAACCCTACCGCTTCCGCTGATTACTCCTAAAAACATGTGGCAAGATCAAACTATTTATAATGAAGCTCCACACGTATATTAACAAAGCTCCATATCGTATATTAACGGTTTCTATGATTAATTACATCTCAATTATGGAATTATGCATATGAGAAGCTTTGCCGAAGACATACCAATAAGCCGAAAAACATAATCGGGTTTCGCTCCAAAACCATGTGGTGTTATACATATGAAAACTTTAACTCAAACATACCACAAACTAAAATTATAATTGGGGAGTCTTCGATCCAAAACAATGGGGTAAGTTTAATTCAGGAAATCATTCATACTTGAAGTGGCATTGCCCAAAAGTTTATTCTACTTAGAAATACTCAATTCTTATCGAAAAACATAATTGTAAACATGGGTAGCTTCAAATCCTTTTTTTCTTCATAATATCTGCCGTCATCATATACTCATCACAACTCTCATCTTTCATGAACATCTCATCCATGGGCATTTAAGTTCATAAAGCTACAAACATGATTTTAAATTGAAACATTATAATATTTACCCATGATTTATAATTCAATAGTAGAATCATAATCAAATCATACCCATGTATAAAAATAGAAGATTCTTGCTTTGGGTTAAAACCCCATAAATTAGACAAAGAATTTCATACTTAGAGGGGGATTGTACATGGGTGTGAAAGAAATCACCGATTCATAACCTTACATACTTACGTGGTAGCTGATTCTAACACTTCTTTAGATGCCAACTAGGAAATTGAAAATAAATTGATGAATACCGAGCTTGATCACCCTCTCAAGTCTTCTACCTTTCATGAATGAATGAATGAGACCTAAAATGAACTTAACCCCTTTAAAAGTCACTGTTCATAACTCAAAACGCCGTAGTTTAGGCCTTAGGAACTAGGAATTAAGGAACAAATTTACTAAATTTGTAGAAAACAACAGTCAGGTGGTCCCAACGAGGGACCTAACGACCTGTTAGGTCACACTGTAGTAATGCCCCAGCCAACAAAAACCTTCTCGTTTGGACAATGACTCACCCCACGAATCATTGGGACTTACCACGAGTCATGGGTCCTTCCGCTGACTGCACTGCCTTTTATCTCTTTTCTTTCCTTAACAATTCCACCTAATCGACCTAACGACTCGTGGGTTGGAAACGAGCCGTTGTCACGCCTATGGGGATCCCTTTCCTCAAACTTCCAAAACTTCCAAAACTTCCTCATCGGCCTCCCCACTCAGTCACATCACGACTATGCTACACTAACGAGTCCTACCCACTCGTTTTATGCCTAGTGCAGTTTTTACAATTTTCTCCATTTCAACTTTCTGGGTCTGGATCTGGGCATCCGAGGTATAACAACATCTCCCGCCCTTGTAACATACCTGAATGTTGTGAAAAATAGTAGAAAAGAAGAGAAAATTCAATCATATTCAAATACCGATCATTTAAACCCTAATTGATGGAATAATCACTGACCAATCACATAACCGAACCGATTTCATGAATCATACACACATCCATATACATAAAAGAAACTTAAGACATCAACTAAACATGAAACTAAATAAAGTCTCGAGTGCAAACCGAGACCTTAAGCTGAAATCCGCCGCAGAGAATGTCTGCTGCTTACCATCTAGCTCCTTCAACATGTTGACTCATAACACATTAACCGGAAGCTACATCCTGTTCCTTAGCCTTCGAACCCAAAGATCCAATTCTTCCACCAGAACCTCCTTATAGCTAAGGCTATCTTCATACTAATGCTGTCCACAGACAACTAAGGCTGGATTACCCAAACACTTCTTCAAAAGCGACATGAAACACAAGATGCACAAAATATAGTTTTTGAAGGCAACTCAAAACTCATATGCCACCTGCCAACACGCTACCATCCATACGGGCCGATATAGTGAGACTAAGTTTCCTTTGTTCCAAACCGAATCACCCCTTCATGGGAGACACCTCGTAAATACCCGGCCATCGACTTTATTTTCTAACTCTCTTCTTTCTCACGTCCGCATAAGACTTTTTGGCGACCTAGGCAGTTTTCAACCTGTCTCTTATTAACTGAAATCTGTCCATTACTTCATGAACCGAATCCGCCATTGCCACCAACTCATACCATCTAAAAATAAATTTTGCAATCTACATCTCCGCCATAGAGAGCCTCTAACGCTATTCGAATACTAGAGTGATAGCGTTCTTATTGCAGTAAGTAAACTCGATTAGGGCAAGTGATCATCCAAACTTCCTTTGAAGTCCATCACGCATGCTCTCAACATATCTTCGAGAGTCTCGATTATCCGCTCCACTTGACCATCCGCTTGTGGATGAAATATTAAAGTGAGTCAATTTGTGTACCCAATCCTTTTTGAAACGACTTCAAAATTGAGAGGTAAATGAGTACCTCAATCTAAAATGATGGATAAGGCACTCCATGAAACTGACCAACTCCGGGATATATAGCTTGGCATAATTCTCCGCCGAGTCTATGGTTTTAACCAAGAGAAAATGCAGCCTTGTTCAACCTTTCTACCACAACCCAAATGGAATCATTTTTTGGCGAGTACGAGGAAGACCTCTGATAAAATCCATATAATTTATTCCACTATGAAGTGGGAATGCTAATATCCCAAAGTACGCCTCCTACTCTAATGCTCAACCTTTACTTGTCGACAATTTGGGCACTTGGCTACGAATTCTGCAATATCCTTCTTTATTCAATTCCACCAATAGATTTTCCGTAAGTCACAGTACATCTTATGGCACCTGGATGGATAGAGTACCTAGATCCATGAGCCTCATGCAACATCAAACTCCTCAATCTGCCCACATCGAACACACAAGCGAATTCTGCATCACCGAAGCACACCATCTCCTCCTTGGGAGAAGACCTCCACCTTCTGACTTTGAATGGCTTCCTTCAACTTTACCAAAATCGGTTCCTCTTCTTTTCTAGCTTTCACATCAATCACCAAGGAAGATTCTGATCCGCTTTCTAAAACCACAACACCGCCATCGCACAAGTCAACCAACCTAACTCCAAACATTGTGAGTCGATGCACATCCGTCACCAACTCCTTTTTTCCCCTTCATCCATATGGGACACACTCTCCATAGAGAGTCTACAAGTGCGTTCACACTCACATAAGCCTTACCTGGATGGTAATAGGACACTCATATCATAGTCCTTGAGTAGCTTCACCACCTTCCTTGTCAAAGATTGAGATCTTCACATTAACACATACCAGCCTATGGTCCGAAACACATCAACATGGACCCCATAAAGTAATAAAATGCCATATTCAATGCAAACACCATCGCGGCCAATTCAAGATCATGGGTTGGGTAATTCTTCTACTAGAATTTCAACTGCCTAGGCGGGCATGGTGCTATCACTTTCCCACAAGCAACAACACACACCCAAGTCCAATCCTAGAAGCATCAGAATACACCACACGACATCGGTATCCTCGGGCAGGGTCAACATCATTGTTGAGCTAAGTCAGGGTTCTATCACAGTTTCACAAGCCTTCCATCATTGGAACCTAACCTTCTTCTAAGTCAATTTGGTCAAAGGTACGCAATGGATGAGAAAATTCAAACAAATTGATACTTTTGTTGGCTATAGCCAAGAAACTCCATGAATATCTGAAGGATTCACTAGTCCGGGCCAATTCTTCACCGCCATTTTTTCGAGAATCTACCCTTATGCCCCCTCACTTGATACCACATGGCTCCAAAATGTTGTGGAGTTCACCAAAACTTGTACTTGCTGAACTTGGCATGTAATTGACGACCTTGAGGGTCTGAAGCACTACTCTCAAAGAGCGGCATGCTCCTCCTCGCCCGAGCATACAAGGATTTCATCAATGAACACACCATGAACAAGCCTAGACATGGCTTGAACACCCTGCTCACCAAATCCATAAAGTTGTAAGAGCATCCGTTATACAAAAGATATAACTACAAACTCATAATGACCATACCACATCCTGAAGGCTGTCTTCGGATGTCACTCTTCTGAACACTGAGCTGATGGTACCTAGATCAAGATCTATCTTTGAAAATACTTGGCACCCCGAAGTCAAGTTAAATGAATCATCGATCCTGGGCAGAGTATCTGTTTGGACTGTGACTTTGTTCAATTGGCTAAGAATTACACATGTGAAGAGAATCATCTTTTCCAGACAAAGAGAACTAGTGCACTCTATGACTTTCTCGTCTAATGAGTCCTTGGTCTAACAAGTCCTTCAATCGCCACTTTAGATCGGTTGGAGCCATTCTGGGGAGGAACAAATATATGGGCGTGTTGGGAAGACTGTCATTACCAAAGTCAATCTCCTCTGGGAATAATACTGTAACATCAGGAAGACCTTCTGATACTGACGCATCACCGAACTGATTGACAGTTGGTCTTGAACTCTCAACATTCTACCCTAACCCAGATGGTACATACAATCCTTAGAAATCATTCTCTTTTCTTATTTCAAGGTAGGAAATGAAACAATCTACAAGCACAACTCATCTACTTACATTCTAAGACTGGCTCACCTGTTCTGAACTCTACTGCCCGGGCTCTAAAATTAACCGAAGCATAGTATGCAAATAGCCAATCCATACCGAGAATAACATCAAAATTGGTCATGGTACTTCATCGATATACTAAGGTGACTTCAAAGGAATGAGACTAGGAAACCTCTATACTCCCGTCTGCCTAGTTATGACTGAGTCACCTATTGGAGTAGAAATTGAGAAGGGTTCTGTCAAGACTCTGTGACTGACTCGAAGATACCAGCCACATAAGGTGTCACAAAAGAAAAAGGTAGCCCATGGATCTAACAAATCATAAACATCATTATGGAAAACTCGTAAATGCCACCATGTTGACTACATCTGAGGAGACTTCCTGCTTCCTAGAGGGTATGCTAAAGCATAGAATCTATTATGGCACTGACCACCAGCTGTGCTAGAGATGCCCCTTGATGGGTTGAGCGTGCGGGGAGGGATGCTAGTAGATACTTCGATGCATGGAGCAAGGCTATTTGGACAAGGATTGTAGGACCACTATGCTCCACCAGGACATGGATTTTCCACAAATAGTGTTGTATGCCTACCAGATTGAGGCGTCATATCTGAGAGAGAGGGACACCAAGAGGCCAAGACCGATGACCACAAATTCTCACTACTAAGGGTCGAGTGGTGGGCACCGACAAAAAAGACTCACCAAGATCATTAGCCTGTGATCTTCAAGATTGGAGCAGACATCCAGTTCTAGACATGATCAGAGAGAGGAGCATCAGGCTCGAGAGGTTAGAGCAGCAGACCCGGGCAGAGATTCTAGCAACTCAGTTGTCACAGATGTGGTCGGGGCACGTTGGTGCCGTTGCTTAGTGGTGTCTGTGTGCTTGTTTCAAAGGGAAGCCCGAAACATGCTTTTAGAGATTGCCTAGTAGCCGATTTGGATCGTTAGGGCCGAGGCCAACCTCCCCGCACGCTCAACCTATCGGGGGGCATCCACTAGCACAGCTAGCGGTCAGCGCCAGAATAGATTCTATGCTTTAGCTTCCTGTTAGGAGCAGGTGAGGTCTCCTGCATGTGGTCATTGGTACGTTGCGAGTTTTCCATATTGATATATATGCTTTTCTAGATCTTGAGGCTACCCTGTCTTTGTGACACTCTATCTGGCCCGTAGCTTCGAGTCAGTCCTGACATCTTGTTAGAGCCCTTCTCAGTTTCTACTCCAGTAGGTGACCTGCTTATAGCTAGACGGGTGTATAGAGTTTTCCCTGGGCCTCACTCTTCATAAGGTCACCTCAATAGCCTGATAGAGTTAGCCATGACCGGTTTCAATGTTATTCTCGACATGGATTGGCTATTTGCATGCTATGCTTAAGTTAATTGTAGAACCTGAGAAGTAGAGTTCATACTGTGTGAGCTTGTATTAGGACGAAAGGGTAGTTCAAATTTGAAACCTCAGAGGTTGTTCATTTCCTACCTGAGTCCAGGAAGATGATTTCTAAAGATTGTCGGTGTACCATCTAGTTAGGTTAGGGATGTCAAGTCCGAAACCCTGACTATCGAGTTAGTTCCAGTAGTACTGATGAGTATCGAGAGGTCTTTCCCGATGATTGCCAAAATTTCTTGGAGTGGGATATTACCAAGTATAGATCTTCTTCCCATGCGCCTATATCTATTCTTCTCTCCTAAATAATGGCCCAACCGAGCTAAAAGAGCTGAAGGATCAGTTGAAGGACCTGTTAGATAAGGACGTATTAGGCTTGAGTAAGTCTTTATAGGGAGAACCAGTATTATTTTTCCGGAAGAAGGATGGTTCGCCGATGCATTGACTATCTGGCAATTAAACAAGTTCACCATTACAATCGTGTATCCTTTTCCCAGGACGATGATTTGAATGATCAGCTTGTGGGGTACTCGCGGTTGTTCCGAGATTGATCTCAGATCCAAGTATCACTAGCTCAAAGCTCCCGGAGGGCGGCATCTCGAAACCGCTTCAGACTTTGTATGGTCACTATAATTTTTTGTTATTTCTTTGGACTAACCGATGCCCCGCAGCTTTTGTGGATCTAATGAACAGGGTGTTCAAGGCAGGACATGTTCACGATTGTGTTCATTGATGACATCCATACACTTCGGAGTGAGGACGAGCATGCCGCCACTTCGTAGTAGTGCTTCGCACCGTCAAGGATCGCAGTTTGTATGCGAAGTTGAACAAATGTGAGTTTTGGCTTGACCCCGTGGCATTTTTTGGGACATGTGGTAATTGAGAGTGAAGGCATAAAGGTAGATTCTCAGAAGATCGAGGCGAAAGTTGGCCCAGACTAGTGAAGCCACGTATATCGGCTTTGGGCTTAGCGGGTTACTATCTGAGATTTGTTGATGGATTTCATCTATTGCAAGACCTTGCTCAAGTTGACCTGGGTAAGAATGTTCTAATGGTCGGAGGTCAGGGAGAAAAGCTTCCAAGAGTTGAAGACTCGACTCACTTCAACACTAGTGTTGACTCCTACCCGAGGGTACCCGATGGTTTTGTGGTGTAATAGATGCTTTGAGAATCTGACTTGGGTGTGTGTTGATGCAACATGGGAAAGTGATAGCATATGCCTCAAGATAGTTGAAAGTCCATTAAAAGAATTACCCAACCCATGATCTAGAGTTGGCCGCAGTGGTGTTTGCATTGAAGATATGGTGGCATTATTTATATGGGGTCCATGTGGATGTATTCACGCGATCACAAGAGCTTACAATATGTGTTTGCACATAAAGATCTCAATCTTTCGGCAAAGGAGGTGGTTGGAGCAACAAAAGTGACTATCACATGAGTGTCCTTACCACCCGGGTAAGGCTAATGGGTAGCGGACACACTTAGTAGGCTCTCTATGAAGAGTGTGTCATATGTGGATGAGGGAAAGAAGGAGTTGGATGTCCATCGACTTTCAAGGTTGGGAGTTAGATTGGTCGACTCGACCGATGACGGCGTTGTTGTGCAAAATGGATCAGAACCTTCCTTGGTGACTGATGAAATCTAGGCATGACGAGGATCCGATATTGGTGAAACTGAAGGAAGCCGTTCAGAGTCAGAAAGTGGAGGTTTTCTCCCTAGGGGGAGATGGGGTGTGTTACCGTACCAAGGCCGTCTATGTGTTCCAGATATTGATAATTTGAGGGATATATTATTGCATGAGACACATGGATCCAAGTATTCTATCCATTCGGGTGCCACCAAGATGTATCATGATTTGCGGGATATTTATTGGTGGAACGGCATGAAGAAGGATATTGCAGAATTCATAGCCAAGTGCCTGAACTGTCAGCAAGTCAAAGTGGAGCATCAAAGGACGTGAGGCGTACATCAGGATATTAGCATTCCTACTTGGAAGTGGGAAGAGATTAATATGGATTTCATTACAGGCCTACCTCGTACTCGCCGAATCTATGATTCTATTTGGGTGGTGGAGACAGGTTGACCAAGGTTGCACACTTTCTACTGGTCAGAACCATAGATTCAACGGATGATTATGCCAAATTATATATCCGAGAGTTGGTGCGATTACATGTAGTGCCCTTGTATATTATCTTAGACTGAGATACTCAGTTTACCTCTCAATTTTTGTGGTCTTTCCAAAAAAGGCTTGGGCTCAGGTTAAACTCAGCACGACATTTCATCTGCAAATGGATGGTCAGGCAGAGCGGACAATTCAAACTCTCGAGAACATGTTGACAACTTATGTGATGGACTTTAAATGTAGTTGGGATGATCACTTGCGCTTGATCGAGTTTTCTTACAATAACAGCTATCACTCGAGCATCTAGATGGCACTGTTCGAGGCTCTTTATGGGTGGAGGTGTAGATCTCCCATCGGGTGGTTTGAAGTTGGTGAGGGAGCTGTGATAGGACCTGATTCGATTCATGAAGCTATGTTGAAGGTTCAGTTGATAAGGGGCAGGCTGAAAACCGCTCAGAGTCATCAAACGTCATACGCTGATGTGAGAAAGAGAGAGTTGGAGTTCGAGGTGGACGATTGAGTATTTCTAAAGGTATCTCCCATGAAGGGAGTCATGCGGTTCAAAAAGAAATGAAAACTCAGCCCTCGCTATGTTGGCCCCTATCGGGTTATGAGAAGAGTTGGAGGTAGCGTATGAGTTGGACTTGCCAGCAAAGTTATCTTCAGTTCATCCAATCTTTCGTGTATCGCTCTTGAAAAAGTTCTTGGGTGATCCAGATTTAGTTATCCAGGTGGAAAGTGTTGGTGTGAGAGATAGCCTCAGTTCTGAGGAAATTCCAGTTGCAATCAGGGATCATCAGGTTCGGAGGCTGAGGAACACAGAAGTAGCTTCGGTAAAGGTGTTATGGAGAAATCAGCATGTTGAGGAAGCTACATGGGAAATCGAAGCGGCTATGATGGCTAAATACCCTCACCTATTTCCCATCGGCTCAATTTTAGTTTGAGGTATCAGTTTTTGCCCTAATTCTCTAATCAGTTTCCATGTTCAATTCATGTGCACAAGTTTGTTTTAGGTTATGATAGATGTATGTGATGTCTGAATTCAGTTCAGCTATGTAGTTCTTTTCGAAGGTAGTCATTTAATTAGTTTTCGGTTTTAATGATCAGTGTTTGCATATGATAATTGCATGTTTCTGAGTTTTCTGTGTGTTTCTTACATTCGGGGACGAATGTTCCCAAGGGGGAGATATTGTTATACCCCGGAAACCCAAGGATCAGACCCCCGAGTCAAAATGGTGAAAAATTGAAATTTCGCACCATGTCATAGAATGAATCGTGAGGAGGCTTATGAGGAGTGACCACGAGTTGTGAAGTGACTAGCGGTCCAGCAGGGTTGGTAGGGTGTGTTGAGAAGACCACGGGGATGACCACGAGTGATGGTCAGGCCTCACGACTCGTGAGGTCTCCCGTGGCCTAGACTGGTTGTTTGGTAAGGAGGCATTAGGCAGTAGAAGCCATGGATGGTGACCACAAGTCGTGGTCACCCACCACAAGTCGTGGTGTCTCCCGTGAGGTTCCCTAGTTGTTTTGAGCAGTGGATTTGAGTCGAGGCCTATGACCATGAGTCGTCCAGTCCCTCGTGGGGGCTGGCAGTCAGCCAAATTCTGCGATTTTAGTAAGGACTTTTCCATAATTTCCAATTCCTAGGTGCCTATACTACGTCATTTAAGACTCGTTTTAGTGGGTTTTAAGAGAGGAAAGCGTATTCTAAGTCATTTATTCCATGCATGCAAGCTTGAGTGGTTGAAGAGGTGATTCAAGGCTGGTATTCAAGGTTACCATCTAATTTCCTCTTGGGTAATCAATGAATTGGTGGAATCAATCCCTTTTAGGTATATAGGGTTATGAATGGGTGTTTCCTTCCTCACCCATGCCAGATCTCTATCTAAATAGGAGAAATTCCTTTGATCAAGTTATGGGGTTTTACCCAACTGCATAATTCTTCAATTTCTATACATGGGTGCGATTAGATTATGTTTCTATTGATGAATTGTGAAGCTTGGGAAGATTTTAAACTATTTTCAATCAAAATTGTGTTTTCTAAATTATTATATAAAATGCTCATGGATGATAAGTTCATGAAGGAAGAGAATAATGATGAATGTATGATGATGATGAGATTTGATGATGAAAAGAATGTTTCTAAAGCTACCCATGATTATGATATTTTTTTCAAAATGAATTCAGTAGATCCAAGCATGATAATGTTTTGGGCAAGGCCCTTATATCGCGTATGATGATGTAGTATTTCTAAAGTAAGCTTACTATATGGTTTTGGAGTAGATGCTCCCACTATCTTTGAGCTTGTGGTATGTTCGAAATAAAGCTTCTCATATGCATGAATTCATAATTGCGATGTATGTTATTATTGAGCTTTATTTTCATATGATTTCGGTTATATGCATGATTTCATTATCGAGCTTTGTCAAATGACAATGTTGAGCTTCATTTCATACAATGTTGAGTTTATGCATGATTTTGTTGTTGAGCTTCATTTCATACAATGTTGAGTTTATGCGTGATTTTGTTGTTGAGCTTCATCAATAGATGATGTCGAGCTTCGTTATATATGATGTAGAGCATTTCATGTTTTGAGAGAAGAGTCTAGAACCGAGTGGGCTAATGGCCAATCACCCTATGCCCCAAAACTGCGCGCTAACGTAGGTTGATACTATTATGTTATTGTGACCTCCCTTGTGAGCAATCCCCAGCCCTAATGGCCCATGAGCTTGATATGGATATCATGGTAGCGTCCTTAGCCCTGGAAAGGTTTTGGATGGCTCTGCCCACTTGAGTTTAATAGTCGGGACCACGTAAGCTCTATCGTGGTATGCCGGTTAAATGACTAGTCTCCCATTGTCTATATGATTCTAATTTTCATATTCATTACTCATGGTAATTGTTTTACACATACATCTTCTAAAAGAAAGGTTTGACTCATTGTTCAGCTTTTCTTATAAATGTCATGTTTCAGCTTTGAATCATTCTAGTCAGTTATTATGTTATGAAGCTATGCATGGTCACAGTATGAAAAGATTACGATTTCAGAATGAATGCATGCAATCCTTCCTCTCAGATTTGAAAGCTTATGTTATGTTATGAAATGTTTTATGTGATTTACTTTACTTAAGCAGCTTTACTTACCTTGCATACTTGGTACATTTCACGTACTGACCGCATACTTTCTATGTTGTATCGTTTCATGATACAGGACCCAGCTCCCAGGCTCAGCCCCACTCGTGGTTGATTGTCAGAGTTAGCACCTACTTCGTTGGTCAATCCTCAACCTTTGAGGGCTAGACTTTCAGTTTCCTTATGTACTTTTAGCTTTAGTATTGTTGAGTTAATTGGGGGCCTTGTCCCATCAACTCGTCCAGATTAGAGGCTTTTCAAACTTTGTATGTGTGTAGCAGCGGATGCTTATTCTGGTGTCATATTGAGTTAGACTTTTGCTGAGTTTATATTGATTGTTTCTTCAGTTTATCGAATGAGTTAGACGTACACTTAGGCCATGGGTCGAGGTTGGGTCTCTCAGGTCCCTTGTCCCGTGTCTACAATTGGGCCTCTGTTCCGGTCGTGACACTTCAATTGTTGATGTTTACAAACCCAACATGATTTATGATTTGAATTATGGATTTATTCAATTACCCATCACAATTTGATGATTTAAGAGTTATATGGATGATCTACAAGTATGCATGAACCCTACGATTTATGAAGTATGTTTTGGCAGACTCACGGGCCTTATGTCATCGCTAGTTCACGTATGTAAAAGTATATTGATTATTATCATGATTTAACTAGCCCAGGAATTCATGCATATTATACTATGAGAACTATATATGTTTTGGGAGTAGTATTGAACACTGAGTAGGTTCGGGGCCTAGGTTCTGCTTCGGATCTCATAAACTACGTGCCACCGCAGGTATGCTAGGGCATCCCTTCTGACTTTCCTTGGCCCAAATGACCCTTTTCATGGTGATATCACGCCCTTCATGGTTCTATCCTTTGCATCACACGAACGACCTCCGAACTAGGTTTACAAGTCGGGCTCCATGTGTGCTCATATGGGGTATGTCGGTTAAGAGAATCTCCTACTGTTCCTCATGATTTATGTATGTCTATGATTATTTATTTTGGCTCAAGTCATGTTAAATAAAGCTTTTCTCTTATGATCACGAGTACGATTGTATTATGAATGTTTTAAAAACCTTGAGCCTTATGTTATGTTATGATATTTACGATATTAGCATGATGTCCTACTCTTACGATCACTTATGAGTTTTATATATTTTTGAATGCCTGTTTTACTTACCTTGCTTACTCGGTACATTCCACGTATTGACCGCATACTTTCTATGTTGTATCGTTTCATGATAAAAGACTCGGCTCTCAGTCTCATCCTCATCCTTAGACCATCTCGGAGTTACTATTAGCTTTATTGGTGAGTCCTCATGTTCCAAGGGCCGGATGACTGGACGTTTATGTCATTCTTTTGTTTCAGTTTGGCTGGGTTGGTTAGGGATTTTGTCCCATCAACCTATCTTTCATGATAGCGGCTTTCAGATCGTATGTAGTACTCATCTTATGTATATGTCTAGTACTTCCGAATGTTATGTCATGCTATATTACGTTTATATTTCCGTTATGTCCTATGCTCAGTCTTCCGCTTAAAGTGAATGAAGTTAGATATATTCTTATGCCATGGGTCGAGTTGGGGCCTCTCGGGGTTCCTTGTCCCGTGTTACGATGGGGGTCTATGTTCGAGTCGTGACAAACATGGTATTAGAGCCATAGGTTTGAATTGTCTTAGGGTGTCTAAAAGCAGTGTTGAGAAGAGTCTTTGTCATGGGTGTGTAGCTCGCCACACTTATGACGAAGAGGCTACGAGGCGTTTAGGAAATGTTCCCTTCTTTCATGAATTATGTTGTGCGATGAACAGCTTTCTACCCTTTTAATTCGTGCTATTCGTGATTGCAGAATCATGGATCCTAGAAGAATGAGCGGAAGAAGAAATAGAAATGGTGAAGGCCACGTAAATGGAAATGGTCATGGGCATCAACAAGCCCCACCTATTTAGGAGCCCCAGGCACCAGAGCCAGTTGCGCACACGGTGTTTCGGGCAGCTATCCAGATATTGGCCCAAGCCTTGACCGCTCAGGTCAACAAGTAGGGTGTTGCGCATATCGCATAGAATGGAAAAGCGGCAGCGGCCCAGGTTAGAGATTTCTTGAGGATGAATCCGTCAGAGTTCCTAGGGTCCAAGGTGGATGAGTATCCATACGAATTTATCGAAGAGATTCTGAAGATCACCCAGGTTATAGGGGTGACCAATGGAGATTGTGTTGATTTGGCCTCCTACCAGCTAAAAGGGGTAGTACATATATGGTTCAAACAATGGAGAGATGCTAGGGTAGTGGGTGCAAGTCCTATAGGTTGGGAAGAGTTCCAAACAACATTCTTGGACCAGTTCTTCCCTCGAGAGATGAGGGAGCTACAGGCAGTTGAGTTTGTTAACTTGAAGTAGTATGACATGTCAGTTCAAGAGTACACTTTGGAGTTCACCCGTCTATTCAAGTATGCGCCATAGGGTGTAGCAGACCAGAGGGATAGAGTGAGCGGATTTGTTAATGGAGTGGCAGACTACCTGGATAAGGACTATTGGATCGCCCTGTTGCATCAGGATATAGATTTTCCCTGCATTATTTTGGATGCTCAGTAGATGGAGTCGGTGTATCGGAGGCGGAGAGAGGTCAAGAGGGCTACGACCGACAGTTATGGGACTTCTCTAGCCAGATCACGGGGGGACAGCGTCAGCAGTCTTAGCATAGGTCTATCGCTACAGCACCATCATCAGTATGTACTCCATCTAGGTTCCGAGGGGATCAGAGGAGCAGGGTTCTAGATTCGAGGGGTCAGGATAGCATGCAGACAGAGAGCATTCTCCCATCTTGTGCGGGATGGGGCAAGAATCATCCTGGGAGATGCCTAGTTAGCTTGGTTCTTGTTTTGGGTGTGGTAAACCCGAACACAGACTTAGCGATTGCCTCTCAACCAGATCAGGGGGAGGTGAAGCTCGTATGCCGGCAGCCAGTTCAGCTGCTCCAGCAGCACATCCCCCTAAGCAGGGTGCCTCGACCAGTTCAGCCGACGGTCAGCGTCAAAACAAGTTATATACTTTAGCACCCCTCCAGGAGAAAAAGGTCTCCCCGAATGTGGTCGCGGGTATGTTACGAGTTTTTCATATTGATGTTTATGCTTTGCTAGATCTGGGGCCTACTTCATCTTTTCTGATTCCTTATATTTCTAGTAGCTTTGGAGTTAGTTCCAAGAGTCTGTCAGAGCCATTTTCAGTTTCTACTCCTGTTGGTGATTCAGTTGTATCTAGGCATGTGTATAAAGGATGCCTAGTCACTATAGTGCATAAAGTCACCTACATAGACCTTGTAGAGTTAGCCATGACTGACTTTGATATTATTCTTGGCATGGATTGGTTGTATGCATGTTATGTTTCTGTTAATTGTAGAAACCGTGCAGTGGAATTCCGTTTTCCGGATGAGCCAGCCTTGGAGTGGAAGGGTAGTTCGGCGGTACCTGTAGGTCGTTTCATTTCCTATCATAAGGCCATAAGGATGATTTCTAAGGGTTGCATGTATTATCTAGTTAGTGTTAAGGATGTTGAGTCCGAGACCCCAACTATCTTGTCAGTTCCGGTGGTGCGTGAGTATCCAGATGTATTCCCAGATGATTTACCAGGGGTTCCTCCTGAAAGGGAAATTGATTTTGGTGTTGTCCTTCTACCCAAAACACAACCTATATTTATCCCTTCTTATAGAATGGCTCTAGCCGAGCAAAAGGAATTGAAGGATCAGTTGAAGGATGTATTAGATAAGGGTTTCATTAGACCGAGCAAGTCTCCATGGGGTGCACCATTCTTATTTGTTCGAAAGAAGGATGCTTCGCTTCGGATGTGCATTGGTTATCGACAATTGAACAAAGTCACCGTTAAGAACAGGTACCCTCTTCCCAAGATCGATGACTTATTTGACTAGTTTCAGCGTGCCAAGTGTTTCTCAAAGATAGATCTCAGGTCCGGGTATCATCAGCTCAGAGTTCGAGAGTGTGATGTCTCGAAGACAGCCTTCAGGACGCAGTATCGTCATTATGAGTTTGTAGTAATGTCTTTCAGACTAACAAATGCTCCTACAACTTTTATGGACTTGATGAACAAGGTGTTCAAGCAGTATCTGTACATGTTCGTGATCGTGTTCATTGATGATATCCTTATATACTCTCAGAGCGAGGACGAACATGCCGCTCATTTGATAGTAGTGATTCAGACTCTCAAGGATTGCCAAGTTCAGCATATGCTAGTTTCGGCTGAATTTGGTAGCATTTATGGGACATGTGGTATCAAGCGAGGGAATAAAGGTAGATTCTCATAGAATCAAAGCGGTTAAGAATTGGCCTAGTCCGGTGAATCCTTCAGATATTCAGAGTTTCTTGAGTTTAGCTGGCTATTACTAGAGATTTCTTGAAGGTTTTTTATCCATTGAGACACCCTTGACCAAATTGACTCAAAAGAAGTTAAAGTTCCAATGGTCGGAGGCTTGTGAAAAGAGCTTCCAAGAGTTGAAGACTCGACTTACTTCAGCATTGGTGTTGACCCTACCTGAGGGTACCGAGGGTTTTGTGGTGTATTGTGATGCTTTGAGAATCAAACTCCGGTGTGTATTGATGCAACGGGAGAAAGTGATAGCTTAAGCCTTGGGACAATTGAAGATCCATGAGAATTACCCAACCCATGATCTTGAATTGGCTGTGGTGGTGTCCGCATTGAAGATATGGCGACATTACTTGTATGGAGTCCGTGTGGATGTGTTTATTGACCATAAGAGTTTACAATATGTGTTCACGCAGAAAGATCTCAACCTATGATAAAGAAGGTGGTTGGAGTTACTCAAGGACTACGATATGAGTGTCCTCTACCATTCAGGTAAAGCTAATGTGGTAGCGAACACACTTAGTAGACTCTCTATGGAGAGTGTTCCCATGTGGATGAGGGGAAGAAGGAGTTGGTGAAGGATGTCCATCGACTCGCAAGGTAGGGAGTTAGATTGGTCGACTCGATCGATGGCAGTGTTGTTGTCCAAAATGGGTCAAAATCGTCTTTGGTGACTGATGTGAAAGCTAGAAAAGATGAGGATCCAATTTCGGTAAAGTTGATGGAAGTCGTTCGAAGTCAGAAGGTGGAGGTCTTCTTCCAAGGGGGAGATGGTGTGCTTCATAACATGGTAGCCTATGTGTTCCAGATGTTGATGATTTAAGGAGTCGAATAATGCATGAGGCTAATGGATCCAAGTATTTTCTATCCATCCAGGTTCCACCAAGTTGTATCGTGACTTACAGGGTATATACGCTGGAATGGCATGAAAAAGGATATTGCAGAATTCATAGCCAAGTGCCCGAACTGTCAGCAAGTAAAGGTTGAACATCAAAGGCGAGGAGGACTACTTAAGGATATCATCATTCCTACTTAGAAGTGGGAAGATATTAATATGAATTTCATAATCGGATTACCTCATACTCGCTGACAGCATGATTCCATTTCGATTGTGGTGGACAGACTGACCAAGGCTGCACATTTTCTACCGGTGAAAACCACAGATTCAGCGGAGGATTATGCTAAGCTATATATCTGGGAGTTGGTTCGATTTCATGGAGTGACCTTTTCCATCATTTCAGACCGAGGTACTCAATTTACCTCCTGGTTTTGGCAGTCTTTCCAAAAAGGGCTTGGGACTCAGGTTAAACTCAGCACAACATTTCATCTGCAAATGGATGGCCAAGCGGAACGGACAATCCTGACCCTCGAGGACTTGTTGAGCGCATGCGTGATGGACTTCAAAGGTTGTTGGGATGATCGCTTTCCTTTGATCGAGTTTACCTAAAATAACAGCTATCATGCTAGTATCCAGATGGCACCGTTCGAGGCTCTCTACGGGCGGAGCTGTTGGTCGTCCATTAGATGGTTTGATGTTGGTGAGGTGGCAATGATGGGTTTGGACTCAATTTATGAGGCTATGGTGAAGGTTCAGTTGATAATGGACAGGCTAAAAACCACTCAGAGTAGTCAAAAGTCCTATGTTGATATGAACAGGAGAGAGTTGGAGTTCGTGGTGGATGATTGGGTGTTTCTAAAGGTATCTTCCATGAAGGGAGTGATGCGGTTTGGGAAGGAAGGAAAACTTAGTTCCCTCTATGTTGTCCCCTACCGGATTATGAGAAGAGTTGGTAAGGTAGTGTATGAGTTGAAGTTTCCTCAGGGTTATCTTTCGTGCATCCTGTGTTTCATGTATCGCTTTTGAAGAAATGCTTGGGAGATCCAGCATTAGTAGTCCCGGTGGACAATGTTGGTGTAAAAGATAGTCTTAGCTATGAGGAGGTTCTGGTGGAAATATTAGATTGTCAGGTTCGGAGGCTGAGGAACAAGGAAGCAGCTTCAGTTAAAGTATTATGGAGGAATTAGCTTGTTGAAGGAGCTACGTGGGAAACCGAAGCAGATATGATGGCTAAATGCCCACACTTAATCTCTACCAGCTCAGTTCAGACTTGAGGTATCAGTTTTTCCCTACAACTCTATTTAGTTTTCATGTTCAATTCATGTGTTCAAGTTTCTTTTATTTATATGAATGTGTATGTAAATCATGAAATCAGTTCAGCTATGTGGTATGAAGTGGAGATAGTCATTCCGTAGTTTTCAGTTTAAATGATCAGTATTTGGGTGTAAGGATTTCCTGTATTTGTTTTCTTCTTGTTCCTACATTCGAGGACGAATGTTCCTAAGAGAGAGATATTGTAATACCCCGAAGGTGCCTAAGATTAGACCCGAGATCAAAATTTAAAGTTGGTTAAAAAACTGGGAAAATATCTTAGGACGAATGATGTAACGACTCGTGGATGGAAACCACAGGTCATTGTAAGCAGTCATGGGAGAGACTGGTCCTTGGCAGTTGGGGATACCACGGGTCATCCAATGAGTCGTGGTGAGAAGTGACGACCTGTGGTCACCAGCCGTGGTTTGGGTTGCAAGATTTTCCAGTGGATATAACGGATGAATACCACGACTCATTGGAAGAAACCACGAGTCGGGGTGAGGCTCGTGGTAAGGGAAGTTCAGGATTTTCAGGGAGATGACAACGGTCGATCTAACGATGCATCATTTGAAGCAACGACTCGTCCTGTCGAGTCATGGGAAGAATCTGAAAGCATTAATTGAGGCAGTGGATCCAATGACTCGATAACACAAGTTGTGGTATGATGCAATGACTCGTGGGATCGCCCGTTTGTTCACCCAGAACTGTTTTTTAGGGAAATTTCATTAAGGGTATTTTCGACCTTTCTATGCTCTAGAGTCCTTAACTATGTCATTTTATGTATTCTTTTGGGTATGATAAGATAGGTTAAGACCCTCTAATTATCCTCATTCCCATGCATGCAAGTTAGAACAATTTCAGAGAGATCAAGCTATTCCTCAAGCTCTTCCCTACCAATTCTCTCTTGGGCGTTCAAGGAACCTTGGAATCTGATCTTACCCAGGTATGTAGGGTTACGAATGGGTGTTTCCGTTCACACCCATGCCCATTCTCTATCAAAAATCTCATAGGGTTTTAATTCAATTTTTTTGTGAAAATCTAATTATTTGCTAATGGGTTATTATAATTTGTGATTTACATCATATTTTATGGACTTTGATCAGATTTTACAACTATTTTGATTATAAAATTATTGAATTCGATTTCTACAAAATTTAGCCTAACTATGTAATATCTATGATGAATCGATTTATGATCTACTCTTCAATTGTTGATATTTACAAACCCATCATGATTTATGATTTGAAATATGGATTTATGCAATTACTCATCATGATTTGATTATTTACGAGTTATATGCATGATCTACAAGTATGCATGAACCCTATGATTTATGAAGTATGTTTTGGCTGACTCACGGGCCTTATGTCATGGCAAGTTCACGTATGTACAAGTATTTTTATGATTATCATTATTTGACTAGCCTAGAAATTCATGAATATTATACTATGAGCATTGTATATGTTTTGGGAGTAGTATTGAATACTGAGTAGGTTCGGGGCCCAGGTTCTGCCTCAGATCTCATAAACTACGTGCCATCGTGGTATGTTGTGACCTCCCTTGTGACTGTCCCTAGCCAAAACGACCATTTTCATGGTGATATCACGCCCTTCATTGTTCTACCCTTGACAAGGAACGAATGGCCTCCCGACTAGGCTTACAAGTCGGGCTCCATGTGTGCTCATATGGAGTATGTCATCTAAGAGAATCTCCCACTGTTCCTCATGATTTATGCATGTTTATGATTATGTAGTTTGTCTCAGTTCATGTTTAACAAAGCTTTTCTCTTATGATCACGAGTACGATTGTATTATGAATGTTTTAAGAACCTTGAGCCTTATGTTATGCTACGATATTTATGATATGAGCATGATGTCCTACTCTTACGATCACTTATGTGTTTTATATATTTTTAAATGCCATTTACTTACCTTGCATACTGGGGACATTTCATGTACTGACCGCATACTTACTATGTTGTATTGTTTCATGATACCGGACTTGGCTCACACGCTCATCCTCATCCTTGGACCTTCTCGGAGTTACTACCAGCTTTATTGGTGAGTCCTCATGTTCTGAGGGTCGTATGACTAGACGTCTATGTTATTCTTTTGTTTCAGCTTGGCCCGGTTAGTTGGGGATGTTGTCCCATCAACCCATCTTTCATGATAGAGGCTTTCAGACCGTATGCAGTACTCAGCTTATGTGTATGGCCACTACTACAAAAAGGATCTTTAGTGGCTATTATTTAATGGCAATAAATTAATTATCGCTAATTCAGTCCATAAAGTAATATGTCCACGAAAATTGGACAATTGCTAGTAACAAACTTTTTAGTGGCAATTGAAAGAATAACAACTAAAGATTATGCCTTAAGTTCTAATTTTTAATCTTCCCTCAACTATTTTTTTGGTCCCGCTAGGTATTCC
>JACEIK010009597.1:0-33544 GCA_018107945.1 Datura stramonium | reverse complement strand
TAGACGATGTTGAGCTTCGTATTTATACGATGTAGAGCATTGCATGTTTTGGGAGAAGAGTCTAGCACCGAGCGGGCTAAGGGTTGACTACCCTATGCCCAGAACTACGCGCCAACATAGGTTAATTCTATTATATTATTGGGACCTCCCTTGTGAGCTATCCCCGGCTCGATTGGCCTTTTAGCTTGATATCGATATCATGGTAGCGTCCTTAGCCCTGGAAAGGTTTTGGACGGCTCTATCCACTTGAGTGTAATAGTCGGGACCACGTAAGCTCTATTGTGGTATGTAAGTTAAGTGACGAGTCTCCCATTGTCTATATCATCCGGGTTTGCATATCCATTACTCATGATGATTATCTTATGCATGCATGTTTAAAAAGCAAGGTTTGAGTCATTTTTCAGCTTTTGATATAAATGTTATGATTTAGCTTGAGTCATTCGATTTAGTCATGATATTCTAAACCCATGCATGACCATGTGTAAAATAAGAATGCTTGTGATCTTATCTTATCCTTAAAGGCTATCATATATGCATGACTTGTTTTAAAAGATTATTATTGCTCTAGCGGTTTTACTTACCTTGCATACTCAGTACATTTCACGTACTGACTGCATACTTTCTATGCTGCATCGTTTCATGATGCAAGATCGGGTTCTCAAGTTCATCCCCGTTCATAGCCGCTATCAGAGTTAGAACCTACTTGTTTTGGTGAGTCCTCATCTTTAGAGGACTAGACTTTCAGTTATCTTGAGCATATTTTCAGTTTCAGTATTTCTGAGGTAGTTGGGGGTGTTTTCCCATCAGCTCGTCTAGATTAGAGGCTTATAAGAATTAGACATGTATTCAGCTTTAGATGTTCATGCTATTGTTATGTTAAGTTAGATTTCCGTTGAGTTTATATTTATGTTTCCTTCATGTTTATTGAATGAGTTAGTGAATGCTTATGCCATGGGTTGACTTGGGGTCTCTCGAGGTCCCTTGTCCCGTGTCTACGATCTGGGTCTCCTCTCGGGTCGTGATAGTGGACAGTGATTCAGAATACTGCAGTATCATCCCTGGTTTTAGAAATAAAAGAGCGGCAGTATGAAGATTCTAACCTGGTACAACTCAGAGATAAAGTTCAGCGAGGGGAAGTATCAACTTTGAGGTAATCGAAGACGGGGTCTTGAGATGTAGAGGTCGCCTCTGCATTCCAGATGTGGCAAGACTTTGCCAACAGATCATGGCGAAGGTACAATGTTCCTGTTATTCTCTTCACCCATATTCCACAAAGATGTATCATGACATAAAAGAGATTTACTGGATGCTGGGAATGAAAAAAGGGTGTAGCAGAATATGTAGCACAATGCCCTAACTGCCAGCAGGTAAAAGAGGAATATCAAAAACTCAGGCGGATTGACACAGGAGATAGCGGTGCCTATGTGGAAATTGGAAGCAATCAACATGAATTTTGTGATAGGGTTACCCCGTACCAGACGCAAACTTGATTCTATCTGGGTGACTGTTGATAGTTTAACGAAATCAGCTCACTTTCTGCCCGTCGGACCACCTTCTCAGCTGAGGACTATGCTGGATTGTATATCATAGAAATAGTTTGATTACATGGTGTCCCGATTTCTATCATTTATGATAGAGGAGATCAATTCACATCTATATTTTGGCAGTCATTTCAGAAAGGCTTGGGGTCGCAGGTTAATCTGAGTACAGCCTTCCATCCTCAAATAGATGGGTAGGTAGAACGTACAATTCAGACGCTCGAGGATATGTTGCGTGCGTGTGTGCTAGACTTTAGAGGTAGTTGGGATGAGCATTTACCCCTTATTGAATTTTCTTACAATAACAGTTATCATTCGGCAATCCAGATGGCACCTTATGAAGCCTTATATGGGCAGAAATGCAGATCCCCAGTTGGTTGGTTCGAGGTTGGAGAATCAGGGTTAATTAGACCAGACATAATCCACCAGTTAGAGGAGAAAGTAAAGCTTATCAGAGAGCGCTTGCTGACAGCTCAGAGCTGCCAGAAATCCTTCTTTGATGTGCGGCGTAGAGCCCTGGAATTCAGTGTTGGTGATTGGGTGTTTTTGAAAGTTTTGCCAATGAAGGGTGTAATGAGGTTTGGTAAAAATGGCAAGCTTAGCCCTAGGTTTATTGGCCCATATCGGATCCTCCGGAAAATAGGCCAAGTGGCTTATGAATTATACTTACCTCCAGAATTAGACTATTGTCACCCGGTCTTTCATGTGTCGATGCTGTGAAAGTGTATAGGGGATCCATCCCGAGTCGTGCTAGTCGAAGACGTCCAGGTTACTGAGGAGTTAGCCTACGAAGAGGTTCCAGTAGCTATATTAGATCAGCAGGTTCGTAGGTTGAGAACAAAAGATGTCGCCTCTATTAAAGTGTTATGGAGGAATAAGAATAAAGAAGAGATGACTTGGGACACTGACGATGATATGAAATCTAGATATCCTCACCTGCTCCAGGATTGATCCAGATTATGCAGTTAAGGTGAGGTCGTTGTTTAGTTATTATTTTACTGCTTATGTTATCAGTATTTTTGTTTAACTACCCCTTATTACTGTGTAATGGTTATTATAGCGCCATGTGAGGCGCCTTTGTTGGACTTTTTTGTGTTTCAGGTTTCTGGATTGTCCATATTATAGAGGAGACTCTGCAAAATTTTTTATAAACCTTGGTTAAGAGAGTTAACTCCTTTAAGTTCAAGAATGACATTCGAGGATGAATGTTCCTAAGGGGGGNTTAAACCCCATAAAAGTTAACGATTAGTTAGCGTACGCACAATTTGTGATGAATAAAGAGAGTACGATGCGTATAGAGAAGCCTCAGAAGCAGGATCGGGCGAGGCTAGGCCGTGAAGGGCCAGCGCGACATACTAGTCCACTGGCGCTATGAGGGGCACGGCGCTGGGCTATGTTGGCACCTTGGGCGGCGCGGGGCGCCCCCCTGCCACCGCCCTAGCCTATATATAAAGCCTTCTCTTCAATTTCAAATCATTTTCCAAGTATTGTTTTGGACAGAGAGAATAGGGAATGAGGAAATCAATTATTTTTCTTTAGATTATGCTATCAAATGCGGTCCAAATTCAAATTAACTTTAGGTATCAATTTCTAAGCCTACAGGGAGCATTACTATGGAGTTATTTTCTTAAAATACACCCGACAAATCATAATCCCGCCGAGCAAAAGTTGTCAGAATTGCTCCAAACTGATTTCTAAATGATCAAAAGCATCAAGTAAGAATTTCTCCCTTCTAAACCCTCGAGAATTTATAGGTTTTCGGCCGTATTTTACGTAGTTGAATTATAGTTTCTATTAGTATTAAAAGTTATCATGTTAAGCTGAATTTGGTATTAAAATTAGTCTCTTTCTCCTAGTATTACGGTTATAGTTGAAAAGAGCTGACGAATACAAGTTGAAACTCATCGGTTAATTGGGAAACGACAATCGAGGTATGTTAAGGAGAATTCCTTCGGCAAGTTAGTTTCTATAGTATTGCAATATAATTTGAATCCTAGTAAGAGCACCAAAAGTTTTGTTATTGTGAATAGCTGTTGTTATTAGATGAGAGCAGTACTTATATTTAGTATGGGATTGACTTTGCTCTGTATAGCCTTCCATGACCAACCCAGGATTACTAGTTGTGTTGTTGCCTGCCAGGGGCTATATGATGTCGCTCCAAGGAGCGGTATGCCATCTGTGAGGGACGAAGATGAGGTCCGAGGACCTTATACAATCCATTCCATGGCTGGAATATGTTTATGCCATATCGGCACCACACCCCCGTCGAGCCTGGTGCCCGGGGTACAGATATCAGGAGTCTAGTGGACTCAGACACAACTACAGTTTAGGGGACGAGCGGGCTCAATTGAAGACCCAGGGGACTGGTAGGATGGCTATGGTTATTAGTTGACTCATTTTGACCTTGTTAGGTGTATATAGATTGAAATATGCTCTCCAGGGCTTATGGGGGGCCCCGAACGGGTTATTCTGTACTGGTTGTACCTTTAGACTTATGGGGGCCAAGTAAGGTTCTTGTTTCCACTGTTTACTGTTAAATTAAACAGTAGGAAGTTAAGTTATTCAGGTTCTACCTCTATCCCTTTCACTTAGTTACTTTTAGTTTCATCTTAAGTTTTATTCAGTTATTTTTAGTTATTGCCTTACATATTCGGTACATATTGTACTGACGACCATCTTGGGGCGCTGTATTACTTTCCTGCAGGTGCGTATAGACACGGATCAGGGCCTTCTTAGCTTTCAACCAGAGTCAGTAGTACAATCAGCTCCCCTCCTCCAGAGCTGATTAGTTAGAAGGTTTGCTCTTTTGATTGTACAGTATGGGTAGGTCGAAGCCCTATCTCGACCATTATTCCCCTCCTAGAGGCTTTCAGATTTACAATTTCTCTGTGGTTTGTTGTTGTTGGCCGTGTGGGGTCTATATATGTTTTATTTTGTGTGACAGTCGTGTGGGGCCTTGTTTAGATGTTAGATAGTGGCCTTGTCGGCTATAGTATAGTTATAGTTGCCTAATTTGCATTTCAGTTATAACTAGACATCATGGTGGCCTTGTCGCCTCGCATAGGATTCCCTTCTATTACTTTTTGCTGGTTAGCTATTTTCTTTACAGGTGGCTACAAGGCCTTGTCGGCCGGAGGTTGTGTTTACAACTGAGATATAGCCTATTGTTTTCTCGAGATGAGTTGCAAGCTCGCACCAAACGTGCATAAGCCTAGCCAGGTCAGTCAGATTCTAGTATGGCACTAGGTGCCAGTCATGCCTCCCAAGGTGGGGCGTGAAATACAATGCTATAGAAACTAACTTGCCGAAGGAATTCGCTTTAACATACCTCGATTGTCGTTTCACGAATAACCGATGAGTTTCAACTTGTATTCAATAGCTCTTTCCAACTATAATCGTAATACTAGGAGAAAGAGACTAATTTCAATACAAAATTCAGCTTAAATGATAATTTTTAATACTATAGCAACTATAATTCAACTACATGAAATAAGGCCGAAAACCTATAATTTCCCGAGAGTTCAAAAGGGAGAAATGCTTACCTAATGTCTGTGATCGTTTAGGAATTAGTTTGGAGAAATTCTGAAAACTTTTGTTCGACAGGGTTCCAGTTAGCCGGGCAAATTTTGAGAAAATAACTCTGTAGTAATGCTCCTTGTAGGCTTAGAACTCGATACCTAAAGTTAATTTGAGTTTGGACCGCATTTGATAGCGTAATCGGGTGAAAAACTACAGAAATCTTTGTTTTCCTCTTTCTATGGCCAAAACAAACACTAGAAAATGAATTACAATTAAAAGGAGGGGCTTTATATATAGGTGAGGTCGGTGGTAGGGGGGCGCCCCACACCGGCCATAGCGCCAGAGGACCCCCAACATCGCGCCTCCCCTTGCGCCAGTGTGTTGGCGGGCTGCGCGATGCCCTGCCGGCTGGCGCGTCGAGTTGGCCCTTCACGGCCTAGCCTCGCCCGATCTTGCTTCCGAGGTTTTTATACACGCGTCGTACTCTCTTTATTCATCACAGATCCATGCGTATGTTTACTAATTGTTAACTTTTATAGGGTGTAACATTCTAGTCATTTGAACTAAATGTTATCCTACCCTTGCCCCTACCCTACATTATCAACCGCAAGTCCTTAGGGATTTCAAGTTTGGCGATTCTACATTAGTGGAAAATTATATGAAGGACAAGCATATGGTTCAATGTGTGTACACTTGAATGTCTTTAAGTGAGTGAGCATTTTTGCATCATCTTATGATCCCTATCTTTGTGAATTTCATGATTATAAGTGGTATTCTCTCTTCTGATGAGTGGCATTACATCCTTGGAGTGAATTCTAAAATTGTGATTTCAATTGAGAGGTAATTAATGAGACATGTTGTGCAGTGAACTTCTAGGAAAACCTTGAATGTTGATTGTCAAAGACTTGAGATGCTTTTTGATCTTGATTTGAATGTGAAATTTCCCCTATTTTGAATTGAATGAATGATGGTTATAGCGTCAAGTGCTTGTGGTGGTGCCAATTGAAATTTGTGCATTTTGTTTGAGTCTTTTTAAAATTTTTGAGTCGGTGTGTGACTTTTGAGGTTGTGTTGAGTCTTAATGGTCATGTGTGCAACTCTCACGATGTGATATGCTTATGTCAATTCTACTTGTGAGTGAATGCTTTTCTCGAGGACAAGCAGTAGTTCACGTTTGGGGGTTTGATCTTGTATCAGATTGAATTAATAGCTTTGTGCTGTATGAGTTGGTAATTTACTAACTCATTTGGCTTTTAATCATGAGCTATTGACTTGTTTTCACTCAATTTAGAAAGGTTTTACACCTTTTCTCTTCTTTTGTGCTGGCATTTAACTTAGAGAAAGAAAATGGAAGAACTGAACTGAAAGCAATCTGCTAGAAGAAAAAGGGACATGCGTGTTGAACATGGGCACTTGCGCAGATGACACTGGAAGATTTGGTGAAGTAGACCTGTGAGGCACATATTTGTATCTACGGACCTCATATGCTAGTGCATACAACATAAAAGTGTCACCGGTTAAGCCAGAGAGATCTGCGAGCCATAAAAGGGCACCTGCGAAATATAGGTGCATTGCAAGTGAGCCACATCACTGTTGAAGGGCAATCTAGTCCAGAAATGCACAAGTGCACCTTATAAGCTTCCAAGGGCATTTTTGGGAGCTGTGAAAATTTTTTTTAGAGATTTTTACCCCAAATTATACATATACATGTTATTAGAGAGAATTGAAGAGAGAGTATATCATGAAGATAGATAGAGTACATTTTTGTTTTCTTCTTCATTGGGAAAACCACTATTATTGTAGACCTTGAGCTTGAATTGATATTTTATTACTTAATATGATAAGTTTAGAGAAATTACTTATGGGTATAATTTCTCTCTCTTTGATTATGAGTAGTTAAATTTCTTACTAGGGGTGTGTATGCATGATGGGTATCTAGACTTGAGCGGGTGTTGATTATTTGTTCTTAAAATTGATTAACAAGCATGGATGTATTATTTTATTCATGTTTTATTCAATAATTGATGATTGCAAACATTGATTTAGCCTTCTAATCTTGCTTTTGCTTGAAAGAGGGAAATAAGATTGGGTAAGGATTCAATAGTGAGGAATTGGAGTGTGGATATATGGGTTAGATCTTGATATAGTCAAAACCAACATTCATACTCGATTAAAGGATTAGAGCTAGAAATATTTTAACCCTTTCTCAAGCTTATTGGTTGTTTTGTAATTATGATTTTGGGGTTTAAGAAAATCCAAGTTATACACATTCTATTGGTTGAAAAACATAAGATGTAGCCATAACCAAGGCTATCCATGCCCTAATCAAGTCTAAGGCTCTTAATCAATCTCTGTCTAGTCGACGCCCCATCGAATGCACACCCTAGTCCTTCTCATTGATTGCATCAAGTCGTTTTTCCCTTATTTTATTTTACATTTGAAATCTATACTTGGTGACTCTTCCCCCNNCCCCCAATTTTTACTCTATATTTTTGAGGCATGACGTTTGCTTATATGAGTTGATTTATGATATTTGGATAATCTAACCCCAATCCTAGTGGGATTCAACCCCTACAGTTGTCGAGAAATTTGTTTTTGTCAGCAATCGTATCCACTTCCTTTATTGGAGAAGTATTTTTGGACGTTATCAAAAAATGAAGTCATTACTGGGGATTGTCTTGTGATTGCCATTTGTTGTTTTTGATTCGCACTTGTTTTACGTTGTGTTTTGCTTTTACTTTTTTTAATTTGTTTTTACTGATTTACAAAGGAGAAAGATAAACTACGCTAGTGTTGCTGGTAGCATGGATGGATTTATAGATGTGGAAGATGAGCCAGTAGCTCATGATGTAGCTGGTATTAATCGCCTACCTCTCATGGTAGGGAATGTTGTGTCCCTTGTGACAAACACTATGTTATATCGTATTTAAATGAAAGGGTTGTTCGGTGGCTTGGATAGAGAGGATGTTAATCGGCATCTCCAGAATTTCTCGAGATTTTCCAACCATTCAACATTATCAACATCAACCAAGAGTCAATTAGATTGAGGTTGTTTCCCTTCTCTCTTACAGGGAACGCCACAACTTGGTCGGGGAAGTTACCTCCCAGATCAATCACTTTATAGAACGAGTTGACTGAAGAATTCCTTGATATAGTTTTCCCACCCTCTAGGATGCTTCATTTGCGTGACAAATCAAAACTTTCGGCAACTTCTAGGAGAACTAATCCATGAGGCGTGGCTAAGATTCAAGAAGAAAGTGGCTATTTTCCCGAATCATGGACTGCATGATGGGGTGCTTCTCTCAAGTTTATATCGGTCCCTTTGTTTAATTAACAAGTCAGTGGCGACTAATTTAGCTAGTGGTTTAATCATGGACCAGACCTATGGACTTGCAAAGGCACTTGTGGACCGAATGACAAAAACCAACTGAGCATGGCACACTGGGGAAACAAAGGTGAGCCGAATGACAAAAACCAACTGAGCATTGCACATTGGGGAAACAGAGGTGTCCCAAGTGTGTCTTCCAACCAAATGACAGCTGAAATATGGAGAAGTGATGAAAGAGATGAAATATTGGCTAAGATGATGAATCAAGTAGAGTTGCTTGCAAAAAATGTTATGGGGTTTGAAACCAAAAGTATTATAGCCATTGGGGCCTAAGAACACAACTCATTTGAGGAGTATATTTCCCAAGAGATATGATAGGAATGCCACTACATCATGAGCCACATAGTGGGTTCTCATCCCGGATACCAAGGTGCCAATCAAGGCCATGAAAGTCCTCGTGATGGGAATCAAGGTTGGAGAGATTGTGAGGACCAAGGTTGGAGATAATAGGATAATCGATGGAGAAATCATGAGCCCAAAAGAAAAGGGGATAGGTACAATCACCAAAGTTCAAATCTATACATCCCTCCTCTAAAGGCTGATGTAGTGCCAATGCAACCAAAGTGTTAGTGACTCGACAAATTCAAAGTTTGAGGATATGCTAGTTCGGGTATTGAAAAAGGTGGAATCAATAGATAATGGAATAAAAGAGTTGAAAGGGCAGGTATCCAGCTTTTCCCAAATAGTAATCTCTCACTCGGTATCCATCAAACACCAAGAGACTCAATTGAACCAGTTATTCGCACAAATGAACCATCGAATGAAGGGCACTCTCCCTAGTGACACCATTTCAAAGGTAGTTGCAAATGCGGGTGATAAACCCACTATGGATGTTGGTTCAAAGAAGAATGATGAAGAGTTGAATGATGGGGTGCCGAGTGCACCTATTGCTGTATATGATGATAAAATAGTGAAAGAGGAAGAGGTTGATACTCCTCCTCAGGTGTTAAGTGCTGATGATGAAGCGGGCAAGGAGGCCCCTATTGTTAAAGCCCAGATGCATAAGAGTCCACCTCCCTTTCCTCAGCGACTAATGAAAAGGAAAGAAGAAAACCAGTTCAAAAAGTTTGTTGACATGTTTAACAAGTTGTCCATGAATATTCCACTGGTAGATGCCCCGTTACAAATGCCGGGTTATGCAAAGTTCATGAAGAAGCTGTTGAGAAAGAAGTGTGTGGTCAAGTTAGGGGAGGTGTCACACCATTGTAGTGCGTCATGGATAAAAATTTATCCCCAAAAAGAGATGATCTCGGGGCTTTCACAATCCGTTGCACTATTGGGGTGTATTTATTCAATAAGGCCCTATATGACCTAGGGGCGAGTATCAACTTGATGCCCCTCATGATCTTTAAGAAGTTAGGATTAGGAGATCCCAAGCCTACCATTATGAGGTTGCTTATGGATGATCGCTCCATCAAACATCCAGTGGGAATCCTTTGTGATGTGTTGGTTAAAGTGGAGAAATTCATCCTCCTCGTGGACTTTGTGGTGTTAGATTGTGATGTAGACCTTGAGGTGCTCATCATCTTGTGACGCCCACTCTTATCCACCGGACGTTCTTTAGTGGATGTCGAGCTAGGAGAGCTCAAATTTCAAATCGGTGGCAATGAGGTTACATTCAATGTGTACAAGCCAATGAAAACCCCAGATGAGTGCAAAGTGGTGGCCATGATAGATGCAAGGGACGAGTTGGTTGAGGTTCCTTATGAGGAGGTTAAGCCTCTAGACCCATGTTGACAAATGAGGTGATATCATCGAATTGTGATGTTAACTCAAGCGCTTCTTGGGAGACAACCTAAGTGTTTTTAAATTTCTCTTTGCTTTACCTTTTTGTTGTTTTTGTTGTTGTAGGATATGGGATTGTGAAAAAGTTTAAGGAAGAAAAGTGGAGCACCTGCGCTGGACCTGGGGAACGCAAGTCCCAATTTGTAGAACACAGGTGTCTCGCAAGTCTGGTCCAGAATGCTTGAGCAAAGGAGTATTAAAAGTGCCTCACCTGCGACTCATCTGTGAAGCACAGTCATGGATCTGTGACACATAGATGTAGCGTAGGTCATAGGCAGAATATCTGGGAGTAGGACATTCAACGGCAAGGAACTATGCCTTACCTGTGAAATGCAGACACAAATCTATTAGATGCAGGTATAACACAGACTCCAAGCAGAAGGCTGGCATTCTTGAGATACATATGTGCTAGACATGCATGCCGTAGATGTCAATCTCCGGCCGCATGTGTAGGCGCATACGCAGGTAAGAGAATTTTAAAAGTTTGACCAACCCGACTCGGCTTGACCAACGACTTTCCATCTTCTTCTGCACATCCCAAAATCCTAATTTTCAGTACCATAACTCCATTTTCACCACCTCTTAACTCCCAACTACTCCACCATTTACTTCCATACAACCCTTCACCTTCCTTCACCTATAAATCTCACCATTTCTTCCCTCTTCTTCCATCACAAAACCTCAAAACACCATAGCAACATAGCTAGGGTCGGCCACCATCAATATTTTTTTTAATGAAAAGCTTAAAGTTTCAACTCCCTATTTCTACTCACCCTATCTTGGTATGCTATTATGCTTCAATTTCCATTTTTCTTATGAGTTTGTGGAGCATTGTTGTTATTAGATGAAGGTAGCATTTCCCCCATTTCCCCAATGTGTGTTCTCCATGATTATCTTGAAGTTGATTTTTGTGGGTATGTGTGGATAGATCTGAAATTGCAAAATGCTTGGGAATGCTTGCTCCTGGTGACTTGGTATACTTGACATTTTATGCCATGATGCTATAGTTGAGGGTGAAGTCTGAGTAACCCATTTCCTTGTGATTCTTGATTTTTCTCGATGATAGATTGGGTGATGTCTTTCTTAAGGGAAAATCATCATTGCGTCCTAGTTGTTTGGTATTATTGATGTTTAGATTGGTATTTTGTTGTGCTTGA
This sequence comes from Datura stramonium, assembly GCA_018107945.1. NCBI lineage: Eukaryota > Viridiplantae > Streptophyta > Magnoliopsida > Solanales > Solanaceae > Datura > Datura stramonium. Next base: position 22,157 of record JACEIK010009597.1, on the reverse strand, counting down.
TGATTTTGGCATAATGTAATCATGCTAGTGAGAGAGTTGGGTTGTTGCGAATGACTTTTCTTGTTGATGATGGTAGTAATGATGGTGACTTGACGTTTCCCAATGATAGATGGGGTAACATCCTTCTTAAGGGAAGTCGTTGAGTAGTCATCATGGTCAATCTAGTGTTGAAATTGTTCTTATATCTTTTAGGGAAGTCTGAATACCCGTTAATTTTAGAATTATTTGAACTTGCTTGAAAATTAAATTGAAACCTGTGAATCAATAGTACATAGCACTATGAGCGTATGTGTACCATAGATCTTGCTCTATGGAATAAAGGTTCAACGCAGGTAGGGGTGATGAGCTACAAGTTTACTGCCTCACACCTGTGTTCGACCTGTGCATCGCAGATCTTCATCTGCAAAACATAGATGAAATGCAGATGGCCAAGGGATTATGCCTTGTACCTGCGGTTCATCTGCGTAACGCGGATCATCACCTACAGAATGCAGATGACTCGCAGACACAGACAATTTACACATTGCAACTTCTTTCCTTTTGCAATCCGATTCTTTTTCTTTTCCTAGCCTAGTGTAGATGCTTTATTTTATTTTCTATTAGAATAATACAAAAATAGTATGGTCTTTGTATTGTGGCACTCACATCATTTTGTAGGAAAATGTCTTCATCTAGGCGCCAAGACAAAGGGAAAGCTCCAGCTTCTAGCAAAGTCAAGGGCAAGGAAAAGGCAAAAAATGCGAAGAATCAACTCCCTACCAACAGTGAGGAAAAAATTCAGTTCTGTGTGAAGGGAATGAAGCCCTATGCATAAAATACCAGAACCTGTCATTCACACTAGAAAAGTGCTTCAACTTAGTTGTTTGGCCAGGAGATTCCCAATATCAACAAATAGTTCGCTGAAAGAGAATGACACCTATTCTTGGATTCTCCTACTGGTTATTACCCAAACCTTGTGGTTGAGTTCTATGCCTTCTATCAAGCGATGCAAGATTCAATGAAACACTCGAAAAGGCTAGATGAATTTTCGAATCTGCCATCTGTCTTGGTTTGGGGGAAAGAAGTTGATATTACCCCCGTGCCATCAATTCTCTCTATTGGATAGAATCAATTGCCATGGGATTGAGTTTGTAGAGAAGATTACCGCTAAGAGGAACCAACTCCAATGGGTGGCTAGAACTATTGCAGGCAGCCAATGTGGTCACTATAGGTGGTGAAATTCCAAGGCAAGATCTCTGCTTCGAAGCTAAGTTGTGGCTAGATTTAGTTTGCTGCCGCCTCATGCCATCCAAAATTAACCAGAAGGTTCATCTGGAGGCTGCCATATTGATAACCTGCATCATGTCCTGGGTGCATGTAAACTTCAGCAAGGTGGCCGCCACACAAATGAAAAGAAAGGCTCGACAATCGGCTCTCTCCATGTCCTTCCCAGTGCTAGTTAGCCAATTATATGCTAGAGCGAGGGTACCATATTTTGCTGATGACCATGTTAGCTCCACTATCAGAGTAACTAATGTTGATAAGAAGCAAGACACTAATGTCCTCAAGAGCAAAAGAGGAGAATGCAGCCTTGCGATGTTCTTGATGATTCTATGGAACATGATACTGAGAGTGCCTCGTTGGCACAAGACCTTAATGATTCCACTCCCAAAATGCTGGTACATGTTTCTGAGGAGGTGCCACCTCCAAGACCTTCACCACCACCTCCATCCTCCAGAAGCTGGCCGACATGACCCATTCACATGAAAATCAACTTGGAAAGTTTTCCAAAATCCTTCCAGCCTTGATGCAGATATCAGTCAAAAAGCGCATGAAGGAGGTCTTTGACAACTTAAATAAGCTGTGCTCCATAGTCGATGTGGTTGAGGGAGCAGTGGTGTTACTATGGGCTGATGTGAGAGAGTTGAAGGGCAAAGCTCCCATGTCAAGTGTTGATCTAAGTTTCTTAGATGAAGCTATGGCAGCCCCACATGCCACGCAGGGCCCAATTGATGAATTACTTGGAGATTTGGGGGAGGAGGAGGAGGCTGTGTGATGTGCTGTGAGTTTACAACACTTTTGACACTTAAAACTGGGAAATAAGCATGGACTTAGGTGTGTTTATATGGATATGAGGCACTTTTACTTTGTTTTTAGGGAAAATAGATGTTGGAGATGAATTGTGCAAAAGATGGAGAAAATTATAGAAGAGTGGCTAAATAAGGATCTCAGTAAGATCCGTACCATTATGGTATGAGCCGTACTGAGAGTCGTGGAAAGGCCTAGAACCAAAGTATGATGCAAAGGCAACTTACGACTCACGGTACGAGCCGTACCATAGCAGTTGTAATAAATTCCAAAAAATTTTGCACAGGCCAAGTATATTGGTACGGGTAGCAGCTACGAGTCGTGAGACCTACCTAAGACCTGTACCAAGGAACCATGGAAAAGCTCAGAAAAAGAGAAGACTGACAGAACTCAAGGTACGAGAAGGAGTCACGGATCGTGGAACTGAGGTATGAGTCGTACCAATCCATCTGTGAAAGTTAACAAAGAATGTCAGCAAGTCAAAGATCAACCCACGGGAAGATTGTACGACTCATAGGTTCTTGGTATGTGTCATACCAGAAGCCAACACTTAGCTAGATTCAGCAGAAGCCAACCAACGCACGAGTCAAGGTACGACCCATACAATCCTGTTATGGATCGTATGTGAAGGCGGTGACAGTTTTTGGTAGTTTCCCTGCTTACTTAGGAGAAGTTTCCAATTATTTGTATAAATACTTTTAGGTTATTTTCAGTAGAGAGCAACAGATTGGAGAGTCGAACATTAAGTTTTTCTTACATTGAGAGACAAGTTGTTGTTAACTTTAATTCAAGTCTTGAAGATTTTCTTGATTTGATCTCTTCCTTGTTCTTGAATTATTCATCTTCAATTCTTGCAATAATCAAGCAGAATTTCTTTTCAATCATCTTTGTAAGTATTCAATTATGTGTTTGTCTATGAATGCTAATAATGATCTTACAACCATGAGAGGCTAAAACCTCCACAACTAGGATTGTGGGAACCATGGTGAGTTAACAAACTAGGGTTACACAAAGTGATTCTAAACCAATGCTAAATACTTGTATTGTATTCTTTTCATCTTTAATGTTTCTTAATGAAGCACAACATTAAGACTTGCCCGAATTTTTTACTTGCTTGAACCTAAAGAAACAGATATTAGGAAAAGACAATTACAACAAAGCCTTGATCTTTAGGGGTCATTGTATGACTTGAGATGCAATCGTGGGATAGTTAATATGGAACAAATTGATAATGGTTGAATTGAAATCTCTCATGAGACCTAACCCGGTGATTGAGTATAGTCATCCAACAGGGAAAAACCAGTAGTTTGGATAAATTCTAGTTATCAGTTTTACAAGTAAGCATTGGGATAGATCACAAGTGTAAACTCAAAGTAGTTATGAACCCATGGGGAACACTTACCCTAGTTAATTGCAAATCTTGATAAACAACAACCAATTCTTAATCATATTTTATAATTGCTTTTATAATCCTCCTTTTTTGGAGATAACATACTTAAAAGTTTAAATACCTATGTTATTCTATATATTGACCATATTCCCTGTAAGATCAATCCCAACCTTTGTTGGGTTCTTCATTGACAACGTCCACCTCATGCTTTATCAGAAGTGTGAGTTTGAGCGTTATCAAAAAGTGGCACCGTTGCCGAGGAATACGGCTTAAGATTAGATTAATTACTTGTATTTAAATTTTAGTTGTTATTTACTCATTTACATTTTCTTTTTGTTTTTGACACCCATAGGTCGTCTCTTGGTGAATGCCAAGTACTCGACGGAGCGGAAACCCCCTGATTTCTCTTGATCTTGAACTAGAGCGAACACTGCGTAAAATGGAGAACCCTAAGTAAAGAGAGGGTCGTATTCCTGAAGAAGCTCAGCAAGCTGAGCTAGCTCGACAAGCTTCACTTCAAGAAGATATGCTCCGCAGTTCTATAATGAGAATGACTCAGATATTGATGAAGTCGGGTCAACTGGAGCTATCATATCACCACCTTTACCTTCTGGGGCAAAGTTTGACATCACTAGCACCATGATACAATTGCTGAATATGAAAGGAGTATTTAGTGCTCATGCAACTAATGATGCCAACCTGCACTTGATAAACTTCATCAGAATACGAGGCGTACAGGTTGCCCGGTATAAGTCAAGATGCTATAAGGTTGAGACTCTTCCTGTTCTCTCTTTCTAGAGAGGCTGCTTTATGGTTATCGGAGTTGCCCAACAACTCCATTACCAATTGGAGGGAGTTTAAGTAGGCTTTCCTAGAAAGGTTCTTTCCACCCTCCAGGATGCTACAGCTAAATGATGAGATTTATAACTTCCGACAACTAAAAATGAAGGCACTTCATGAAAACTAGTTGAGATTTAAAAAGAAGCTGACCAAGTGCCCAAACTATAAAACTCCAGATGATAGTTTTCTAGAGATTTATTATAGGTCCTTGAATAACAATGCAAAAGCTGTAGCAGATACCGTGGCGGGAGGAGCATTGATGAGTCACACGTGGGAGCAAGCTGCCATTATTTTGGATAGAGTGACTAAGACAATAGGGCCTGGTACACCAGGAAAGATGAAGCAGCTGCAGGTACATATGCTATTAGTATAACTGTAGATCAACAGAAAAAGGAGGAGGAGTGTATTCAGGAACTGGCTCATATGTTGACATCATTAGACCTGCTCATGAAGAATATTATGGGTGCTAGTGCTAGAAAGGTAAATGCAGTAGGAGCTCAGGGATAGGAACCAGGGTAGGAGCATTCAGATTTCGAGGAGGAGGCAAACTTCTTGGACAATCAGGTGGCGGGTTTTTGGGCCAACACCCAAGGGTCTGGTCAGGACACTTGGCCCCAAGGTTCCAAAAATCAAGGTTGAAACCAGTATCGGGACAACTATAATCGCAATGGGTATAAGTATAGGAGCCGAGGTCATGAGCAAGAGGGAGAATAGAGAAAGAATAATGGTTATAGCAATGACCGCACAGGTTTGTATGTTCCTCCTAATGCACGTGAGGGTGAGGCTGGACCCTCAAGATTTGAGAACATGATGGCTGAGGTGCTCAAAAAGGTAAAGTCCATAGATGATCAGCTGAGAGACATCATGAACCAGAAAGTTGAATCGCACACCACCGCGATTAAACAGATTGAGCAGCAGCTTGGACAGATGTAGGCTTCCCTAAACCAAAGGCAGAAGGGAACACTTTCTAGCAAAACAGAGCAGAATCCAAAGAATGATAGTCACTGTATGTCTATGATGACTAGGAGTGGAAATACCACAGTTGACCCCCTTCTGCTGGTTGTAGTTGAGACGGAAATACAAAAGGAGATTGATCTTGGTGAGTAAGATAAGGCTGCTGAGCATATGTTCATAGGAGAGGCTGAGTTGACTGGGGCTCTTATTGGTGCAAAGGAGTCCGAAGCTGATAATGGTTAGAAACAAGGGGGCATGCAAATTTATAAGGCTATCCCTTGACCACCGCCACTATTCCCTCAAAGGATGAAGAAGAAGGTGGAAGATGGTAAGTTTCAAAATTTTCTCTTATGCTTAAACAGTTATCTGTGAACATACCATTGGTCCAGACATTAGAGCAGATGCTTGGAGATGCAAAATTTATGAAGGACCTTGTGACCAAGAAGAGGTCCGTGAGCTATGAGCTGGTAGGTAACTTGAATAATTGTAGTGCTATAGCTTTACGGGTCCTAGATTAAAAGAAGGAGGATCCAGGTGCCTTCACCATTCTGTGCGCAATTGGTGATTTTGAGTTTGTGAACGCACTTTGTGATTTAGGTGAAAGCATCAACCTGATTCCATTAGCTGTATTCAAATAGCTAGTCTTGGGAGCCCTCACACCGACGTCAATGCGGCTATTGATGGCAGACCGTACAATTAAAAAGCCAGTGGGGATCTTAGTTGATGTGCTTGTCAAGGTGGACCATTTCATCTTCCCAGCGGACTTCGTAATCCTAGATTGTGATGTTGATTTTGAGGTCCACATTATCTTGGGGTGAACATTCTTGGCCACCGGGAGAGCCTTGGTAGATGTGGAAGCTGGCCAACTAAAGTTCAAGCTAAATAAAAAAGAAGTCACTTTTAATGTCTACCGGTTAATGAAGCAACCCAATGAGTTCAGGTTTGCCTCAACAATCGATGATGATTATGAGTTTCTTGATGAATTCTGAGTAGTTAAGAGACTTGCATCATGCTGCGACGTTGAATCAAGCATTTTTTGTGAGGCAACCCATGAGGTGGTTTGTTGAAGTCTAAGTAACCAGACCACCTGCGTTGTGCCTTGACGTTAGATCAAGCGCTTATTATGAGGCAACCCAAGTAACTTAAATTTTGTGTGTTCAGTATGTAGGTAAAACAAAAACAAGTGGGTGAAAAAAATTTGCAGCACAGGGCTATACTGCAAGTCCTAGTACAAGTCGTATGACTATTGTACGACTCGTAGTACCGTTTATGGTTCAAAGTAGAGACTGAGCTAAAGCATGAGTTTACATTATGGTTGGTTATTACGAATCGTACCTATGTTGTACGGGTTGTAGTAATTATTGTAATAGTAAACTATGCCGAGTGTGGGAGTTCAGAAAAGTGATTACCTACGGGTCATAGTACGGTTCGTACCACAGTGGTACGATTCGTGCCATGTACTCATAGGTCCCTAGGTAAGTTTCCTAAGTCTTTTGTTACAGTCAAAGGGACGAGCTGTAGGTCAAATCTACGAGTGGTACGAGTGTTGATGGGCTGATTTAATGAACGATACCCGACTCGACCCGGATCCCTCAAAAATCTGCCCTAACCTATTTAAAATCAAATTTCTCAAACTTTTACTCCCACGCAAACATAAGCTGTTGAAACCACGAATATCACCCAATACTCACACACGCGTAACTCAACTTCCTACAAAATTCAAGCTCAAATTTGTGCAAGTTTACTCCTGCACAATCGGAATTCATACCCTAAATCAAGAAGTACACTTGAAAACTTCAAGTAACCATGTTTAAATTTGTGAAAAGCTTGCTCTGTATGAACTAATGGATGACTTTGATTCCTCAAACTCTCCAAAAATGGGTTGAGGAAGATGATCAGTAGCTTATGTGATTCTGTTGAATGGTTAAAACTTTGAAATGCTTAAAATACTAAATTGGGTTGTTAAAAAAATTGAAAAATTGAGTTACGGGGTGTAACCTAAGTTGGGAGTGAACTGCGTATGCAGAAAAAATGAACATTGGTAGATTAAAATAGGGAATCCTGAGTACTCAAAACAAATAATTTGTTTTCCTGAACAACTGAACCAAAATAAGAGGTGGGCAGGCTTTGCGAGTCATCCTATGACTCGTGGTTTCACATCATGACTCATATAATGACCTGTTGGGACTGTCCCAAGTCAATAAAAAGTGTAAGTATTGGTACAAAGCCTAGTACGGTTCGTAGGATCCTACTACGAGTCGTATCTGGTGATCGTACCATGAGGCAGAAAGGGTCAAAGTTCACAAGTAACGGTACGACCCTTTGTACGACTCATAGAACCTAATCACAAACCGTAACATGAGTCATACAAAAAAGATAGTAACTTTGAAATTCAGGACAATCCTCATAGGACTCTAAGTATGAACTGTACCTACCTAGTACGAGTCATACCAAGAAGTCGTGATAGAATCATCATGAACTATGAATCTTAGTACGAGTCGTATAACCATTGTACGACCCATACTATAGACTCGTGGAAAAGTACATAGGATACTTTTTCTTTCTTTCTTTTTCTCAGATCATACATACTAACTATTTTCTCCACAGGTACAGTGACACTGAAGAAAAGAGCAACCAAACCTGCCTAGGATAAGAGAGCTAGAGTAAAGATAGCTGCTCGGAGGGCATTGAGAGATGAGCCCTCCGACTTTGATCAAGCAGGCAACTTCCCTAGTGGTTTAGTGGAAGAGTACCAAGTTGAGACGTCCGACACTGATGAGCCATGGACCACTAGAGCTCAAGTAAAGGCACAGGTTGAAGCCACTTCTGCCTCTCCGACCACTGCTCCCTAGTCTGAAGAGGGAGCAAAAGAATAGGTTCAAGAGTCCGGGAGCGGCTTCAATGAGGAAGAAGGGTTTGAGGAGGCCCAATCCGGAGATGGTGGCAATGAGGCCGAAACTGAGGAGGAGTCCATAGAGGAAGAAGCTGATTAAAATCTACCTCCGAGGAACCGTACTATTAGGTGGAGAGTACCCAGTACTCAGGAGATATATAAGCAGGTTCTGGCTCTCACTCCAAGAACCACCCGAGGTGAAGTATACAAGAAGAACAACAGATCCTCACCAATTCCTTAAATGATGTAGAGGAAATGAAGAGGATTTTTAACTTCTACAAATTTGATTAGATGGATAGAACCCTTGAGAAGTACAGTTCTAAAATGGTCCGAGAGTTCTATGCCAATTATTTGGCCACCATGGAGCAGAATGCAGAAGGTGGGCTGAAATTTAAAGAACAGCCCAAGCTTGAGAGTGTTATGGTGCGGGATCATATGGTTTATACCTCCGAGCAGACTATTGCTTAGATACTTTATAGTCTGTAGTTCAGAGCGCCTGACATGACAATTGAGTTCAACTATCGGGTAAACACCCTAAAAAGGGTAAAATAGTTGGTCCATGAGGAGAGGCAGAGTCAGATTAAACGGCTAGTAAGGGTTTTGGTAGATGAGAAGGAGGAGGTGGACCAGGTGGCTAGTGGAAAGTAGGTCACCAAAGCCTCACTGAGTTTCATAGCGAAGGCCTATTGGACACTAGTCCGCCACCGATTAACACTGACGATCAATGATAATTCCCTCATTATAGATAGAGTAGCCTTGGTATCATTTATTATGTCTTGATACGCCATCAATATTTTGAGGGTTATTGCAGAGGAGATTCGAGATCGGGCTTCGGGATCGAGCACCACCTTCCCATTCCTAAGTCTCATGTTCAAATTATGTATGAAAGTAGTTCTTAAGGTGCATTCGAAAATAGAGAATCTAATTGGAGGGTAGAGAATGACTGATATAGGATTGATTAGGGATGAGATGAACTCGATGAGCTAGGGTAGACTTTTTAACGCAATCCTGATACCACAGGCATCTTGGGTGAAAGAGGAAATTGAGGAGGCTGTAAGGGGGTTGCATGGCCAAATTGATGGATTTGAGCGTGATTCAATGGGCTCTTAGCAGAGCAACAGGACAGTGGTAGCCTCCGGGAGGAGTTGAGGGCTCTTCGGAGATATGTGACCGAGTTATCGTCTAAAAGACCGGAAATTCTAGCAGCCTCTACTCTTTCAGACTTAGACGCTAAGCTCGATGGGGAGCTCGACTTGGAGGCATATTGGGGCTCGAAGGTTGCTAGTGGAGAAAAAGAGAAGAAGAAGGTCTCATAGGAAGTTGAAAACGAGCCCTCAAAGAAGAGGAAAAAGAAGGAGAAGAAAGAGAGAACGGGGGCGAGAGTAGAGAGCCTGCAAACTCACGAAACACATATATCAGAGTTCCAAGATCAATCTAGAGGAGTAGGTAGCTCCACCACTACCTAGAGAGTGATTGTGGGTGGAGAGGACACTTTGGGGGAGCAACATTTAGATAGAGTAGAGCCTGGGGTCGCGAAAGAGACCGCTAGTGATACAGCGGTAACCGATCCCCCAGAAAAGGTATCATTGAGTGCGCCGACCACCACTAGCGCCACTGATGCAGCGGAGGTACCACCTCCGCAGGATGAAAGGGGTGCTTAGTGCACCATAGTTATGCCCCATTTCCCTTGTTCTTACATATTTTATGTTTTGGGGACGAAACATGTTTTTCAAAAGGGGGTGTACTTGTATTTTTGGGAATTTTTTATTCATCCAAGGGTTTTCCTTGCTCGTATATCTTTTTTCTCGGGCATGCTATCTAGTAGAACCGACATGTTTAGGTTATTTTTGTTTAATTAGAAGTAGCTTAGAATTACTTTGCGGCCGATAAATGCACTAGTTTGATGTTTTTGAAAAAATTGACCCTGTTTGAAAATTTTGTTTTGATGTTAGTTGTGTAATTAATTGCATTGCATGACTTCTGTGGATCTTTGTATGGCATTTAAATTATGAGCATGAGTAGTCGTATCTTATCCGTGCATGAACTGGATAGGTAGACTTAATGAAAACCGGTACCATGAGTGAGTGAGGATATATACCTAGTTCAATACTGCGTAGAGGATCTAGAACTTATTCGGTTGGTATTTACATAGGTTTTAGAATAGTTGGTTAGGATATGATCATAGGCCATTATTGATTTTAGCCACTTTAGCTTAAATTACTCTACGAAATAATGATGCATCCCTTGATCCCGAGTTTGAGCCTTATATTGACAATTTTTCTTTGATTTACCTTTAACCTTACCCATTATTTGTAATGAACCTGTTTTGGCCCTAGCCCTCCTTGGACATTGTGAACCTCAACTCAGGCCAAATGCTTAAGTTGAGGGTGACTATAGTAGGGGTGTTTGGATTGTGGGCATGTGAAAAAGGAAAAGAAAGAAAAAAGGTCAAAGATGAGGTGTGGTGTGACAAGAAAAGAAAGAAAAAAAAGAGTTGAAAAAGAAAAATGAAAAGAAAAGAAACTTCAAGAGAAAAAGTAATGAAAAAGTTAAGAAAAACACACCACACCCATACATTGCATGTAAATGGAGAAAAGGGAGGAAAAAAGTTGAAAAGTGAAAAATAGGGTAAAAAAGTGTAAAATGGAGCCAAAAGTATATAGTGCCAAGGAGGGTTTAGTCACTTAATTCCATATTTACCATACCCTAGCCCAAAGACTACATTACAAGCCAAACAAAGTCCTATAGTGATCCTAGCTTAACTGTCCGAAGAGCCGAAGTAGAGAAAATAAGGGCAAACCTAGGGTATCCGATGTGCAGTATTTGAAACTTCTTTGGGAGGGTGATAGTCCCATTTGTTTAGTCCCAAGTTCATTATTTTATATATATATATGTGAGTGTTGGAGACTTCATTTGCTGTGAGGATACTTGGTTTGTGTTGTATTTTACTAATTATCTGTGTAAATAGCATTGGTGATAGCTCAATTCTCTGCTAATAGTTGGATACCATATCTTGATCCTTGTATGTCATTGATTGTGGTTAAATGTGTGCATAGCTGAGTTACTTTGAATGGAAAAGGGGTCATTAGCTGATTGTGGTTCATAGTGAAAATTTTGTTATGTTGGTTGTAGGTATTCTAGGTTTACTTTCTAGTTGAGCATCTTTTTAGTTTTTATTTTCTTTGCCCGGGAACATGCAAAAGTCTTAAGTTGAGGGTGTTGATGTGCTGTGAGCTTACAACACTTTCGACGCTTAAAATTGGGAAATAAACATGGACTTAAGTGTGTTTATATGGATATGAGGCACTTTTATTCCGTTTTCAGGGAAAATAGATGTTGGAGATGAATTGTGCAAAAGATGGAGAAAATTGCAGAAAAGTGGCTAAGTAAGGATCTCGGCACGAGCTGTACTGAGAGTCATGGAAAGGTCCAGGACCAAAGTATAAGGCAAAGGTAACTTAAAGCTCCTGGTACGAGTCGTACCATAGCAGTCGTAATATATTCCAGAAGGTTTTCCATAGGCCAAGTATCCTGGTACGGGTAGAAACCATGAGTCGTGAGACCTACCTAAGACCCGTACCAAGGAACCGTGGAAAAGCCCAAAAAAAGAGAAGACTGGCAGAAATCAAGGTACAAGAAGGAGTCATGGATCGTGGAACTGAGGTACGAATTGTACCAATCCATTTGTGAAAGCTAGCAGAGAATGTCAGCAGTGCAAGATCAAGCCACGGGAAGATTGTATGATTGATGTGCTATGAGTTTACAAAACTTTCGACGCTCAAAACTAAGAAAATAACATGGACTTAGGTGTGTTTATATGGATATAAGACACTTTTTCTTTGATTACAATACAAATATGTGTTGGAGCAAGAATGTGAAAAATATAGACCGAAAGTGAAGAAAAAGGGCTAAAGCCACAGTCTCAGTATGAGCCATAGGTTGATGCTACGAGCTGTACTGAAGATCATGAAAAGTTTTAGATGGCTGAGTTGTGAAGAGTGCATCCTACGACTCTCAGTATGAATCGTACAATGCTTGTATGAGTCGTAGCACTGAGTCATGGAAATATTCATAAGAATTGCACAAGAGTCTGACTCCTAACATGGATAGACAATACGAGTTGTGGCGGCATGGTACGAGACGTATCATCACACTCGTGACAAACTTCAGAAAAATTGAGAATTCTCTGAGTCAAGTCACATAAAAATAGTACGACTCGTAGGAAGCATGTATGAGTCATACCAAGGCCCAACACCTACCCAAATTTCAGCAATCCAAGGACATATGGATAGCAGGTACGACCTGTACAATCCTGCTACGGGTCGTAGGATCTGTCGTGGCTCAGGCGACACAAGTTATGGAAATTTACCCTGTTAGCTTAGGAAAAGGATTCTTATATCTGTATAAATACTTTTTATGTTTTATTTTCAATAGAAGACATTGGAGAATGTGAAAGAACATCCATACAAGGTTGAGAGAAGGTTAGGAAGTGAGGAAAAATACAGAACTGATTTGATTGGCTTGTGATCAACCTTTTCTTGATTTCTTCTTGACCTTTGTGAATTGTTCTTGAGTTATTTCTGATATAATCAAAGAATTTTTTCTCTCATATATAATTGTAAGTATTGATTTTTGTGTTTAATTATGAATGCATATCACAACCTTGCAACTATGAGAGGCTAAAACCTCCATAGCTAGGGTTGTGGGAACCATGATGGATTAATGAGCTAGGGTTACACAAAAGTGATTCAAAACCAATGCAAAACGCTTGTATTGTATTCTCTTCATGTTTAAACATTTCTTAACAGTGTACAACGTTAGGACTTGCTCGAATTCTTTACTTTCTTGAGCCTGGAGAGGTAGAGTCCTATGAAAAGAGAATTACAACAAATCCTTGATCTTGATGATCATTGTATTAACTTGAGCTGTGGTCGCAGGATAGTTAAATTTGGAACTTATTGATAAGGAGAGTTTGAAATCGCTCATGAGACCTGAACTGATGATTGAGTATATTCACCCAATAGGGATGAACTAGTTATTTGGATGAGCCCTAGTTATTAGTTCTACAAGTAAGCATTGGTGTTGATCACGTGTGTATACCTGAAGCAGTTATGAACCCATGGGGAACACAAACTCTAGTTAGTCTTAACTCTTGATTTTACATCACAATTTCAATCATTGTTTTAATTATTATTTTTCTTAAAACCCCCAAATTGGAGTAACTAACCAACAAGTTCACTTACTAGCATTAGTCTAGATCTTCCATATTCCCTGTGGGTTCGACCCCAACCTCTTTGTTGGGTTCTTTATTGATAATGTCCGTTTCATACTTTAGCAGGAGGTGTGGTTTGAACATTATCAAAAAGTGGCACCATTGCTGGGGAATACGACTAAGACTAGATTAATTGCTCGTATTTAACTTTTGGTAGTTATTTCCCTGTTTACGTTTTCTTTGTTTTTCTTTTGTGATTCTCTCAGGATACATCAAGGGAACGATCCCTCGTTCAAACACCCAGATGGAATGTGATAAGCTGCCAATGCCTATGGAGGAGATGATGACTATTGATACATTAGCAGCTGTGATGATGAATTATGAGGGAGACGAGATATTGGAATACACGAAGACGGTGAACGCTTTAAATAGAACGGGGTCATATAACTTTAGCCCAAAGAAGTTAGACCTGGATCTAAAAAATCATTCAACGCCGCCAGCCAAGCCATCTGTGGAGGTACCACCAGTCCTTGAGCTGAAAGCACTACCTCTCCATCTGAAGTATGCATTTCTCGGTGAAGACAGTACTTTACCTATAATAATCACAACAGATCTATTAGAAGATCAGGTAGGAGCTTTGGTCAACATACTAAAAAGATACAAAAAGGCAATTGGCTAGACCATAGCTGATATCATCGGAATCCCACCAAGTATATGTACTCACAAGATCCAACTCGAGCCAAATTGCAAACCAAGTATAGAACATCAATGCCGCCTGAACCCCCCAATGCAAGAAGTAGTAAAGAAGGAGATCATCAAGTGGTTGAATGCTGGTGTAATATATCCCATAGCAGATAGCAAGTGGGTGAGTCCAGTACAGTGTGTACCGAAGAAAGGTGGGATCACAGTGATGTCCAATGAAAAGAATGAGCTGATACTGACACGACCAGTCACAGGGTGGCGTGTATGCATGGATTATAGGAAACTCAACCACTAGACCCAAAAGTACCACTTTCCAATGCCATTCTTGGATCAGATGCTTGACAGACTAGCAGGTAGAGGTTGATATTGTTTTCTTGACGGTTATTCAGGATATAATTAGATTACCATCGCTCCAGAAGACCAGGAAAAGATGACTTTACTTGTCCGTATGGAACCTTCACTTTTAGAAGAATTCCATTCGGATTGTGCAATGCACCAGCCACATTCCAGCGTTGTATGATGTCTATATTCTCAAATATGGTGGAGGACACCATTGAAGTATTTATGGATGACTTCTATGTTGTAGGTGACACTTTCAAATCTTGCCTCAACCACTTGGGTAAAGTATTGAAAAGATGTGAAGAAAATAATGTGGTACTAAACTGGGAAAAATGTCATTTTATGGTCAAGGAGGAAATAGTGTTGGGTCATAAAATCTCGAGAAAATGGATTGAGGTGGACAAGGAAAAAATTGAGGTTATAGCCGGTTTCCACCCTCTATTTCCATAAAAGGGGTCAGAAGCTTTTTAGGGCATGCAGGTTTCTACAGATGATTCATTAAGGACTTCTCAAAAATTGCACAGCCATTGTGCAAATTACTTGAGAAGGAGGTAAAGTTCGTATTTGATGAGGCATGTCTAAGGGCTTTTGAGTGCTTAAAAGAGAAACTCACCACTGCTCCTATCATCATAGCTCTAGATTGGTCTCTTCCATTTGAAGTAATGTGTGATGCTAACGGTGTTGCTCTTGGTGTTGTTTTGGGCTAACAAAGAGCAAAGATTTTTCATACGATCTACTACGCTAGTAAAACACTCAATACAACCCATAAGAATTACACGGTCACAGAAGATGAGCTATTGGCGGTTGTCTATGCATTCAAAAAATTTAGAGCATACTTTCTTGGAACCAAGGTGATCATTCATATAGACCATGCCGCTTTAAGGCACCTGATGTCAAAAAAAGATGCTAAACCCAGATTGATTCGGTGGGTGTTCTTGCTCCAAGAATTTGAGTTTGAGGTTAAAGATCAGAAGGGAATGGAAAATCAGGTAGCGGATCATCTATCCAAGATCGAGTCTGAAGCTAGGGCAAGGGAAGAGGTTGATATTGATGATGCCTTCCTAGAAGAACAGGTACTAGCTACATCGCAGGATTTGATTCCTTGGTTTGCCGACTTTGCAAATTACTTGGTTAGCAATATGATACCAACAAATCTGACTCCTCAGCAGAAGAAAAAGTTCTTATTTGATGCCCGAAGATATTATTGGGATAATACATACTTATTTCACATTTGTGCATATGGGATCATTCACAAATGTGTGCCTGAAATAGAGATGCTGAGCATTTTGGAGGCCTATCATTCATCTCTAATTGGGGGTCATCATAGTGGTATCAGAACTGCACATAAGATTTTACAATGAGGATATTATTGGCCCTCTATTCACCAAGATGCATATGATTACGCCAAGTCCTGTGATCAATGCCAAAGGCAGGGCGGTATTACCCGTAAACATGAGTTTCCATTAACCCCCATCTTGGAAGTTGAGTTGTTTGATGTGTGGGGCGTTGATTTCATGGGCCCATTTGTTAGCTCATATGGAATGAAATACATCTTGGTGGCAGTGGATTATGTCTCCAAATGGGTGGAGGCTATTGCACTACCAAACAATGAAGGCAAAAGTGTTATAGCATTCCTTCAGAAGAACATCTTTGCCAGGTTTGGCACTCCCAGAGCTATTATCAATGATGGTGGATCTCACTTCTGTAACCGCCTCTTCAGGACCCTGTTGGAAAAATAAGATGTCAAGCATAAGGTGGCCACACCTTACCATCCTCAGTCAAGTGGACAAGTGGAAGTTTTGAACAGGGAAATCAAGACCATCCTGGCCAAAACAGTGAATACTAGTCGGACAGATTGGTCTAAGAAGCTCGATGATGCGCTATGGGCTACCGAAAAACTTATAAGACCCTTATTGGTTCATTTCTGTACCAACCGGCTTATGGAAAAGCACGTCATTTACCAGTCAAATTAGAGAATAAGGCGTTATGGGCTCTGAAAAAGCTGAATATAAACTGGAATGAAGCAACCAAGCTGAGGCTTAACCAGCTCAATGAGTTGGATGAGTTGACCTAGAGCTAATGAGAGTGTGGACATTTATAAATAAAGGATGAATATTTACCATGATAATAAGATTGCAAAAAGGGAGTTTAGCCCAGGTGATTTGGTCCTACTATTCAAATCAAGGCTCCGGTTTCACCCTGGGAAGTTGAAATCTAGATGGATGGGCTACAGAGTGGTACATGTGTCCCCATACGGTGCAGTGGAACTTGAGAATAAAGAAAGAAAAAGGTTCAAAGCGAACGGGCAAAGAATAAAGTTGTATTTGGGAGATGTAGAGGAATTAAGAGGAATAGAGGTAGTATACGTTGATGATGCCTGAAGACTCACAAAAGTCACGTCATGCTGCAACGTTAAATTAGGCGTTGCATAGGAGGAAACCCATGAATGGTGAAGTCGAAGTAGCCTCAGTATGTTCCCTTCCCTCTGTTCTTGTAGTTCATGCTTCAGGGACGAAGCACAATTTTAAAAAAAGGGAGGGGGTATTTGTGATTTTTGGGATTTTTGGATTCGTCCGAGGGTTTCTCTTACCGTGTTTCTTTTCCCTCGGGCATGCTATCTAGTAGAACCGACTTGTTTAGAATTTTATTTTCTTATTTTATGATTTTTGTTTAATTAGAAATAGCTTAGGAGTACTCAACCAACGAAAGTGCACTAGTTTTGAATTTCTGAAAAAATTGACCCTGTTTAAAATTTTGATGCATTAGTTATGTATTTGTGACTGCATGCGTGCTTTCTGTGGATCTTTTTGATGTCATTTAGTGTATTAGCATGAGTAGTCTTGTTAAGCCATATGTAAACCAAACATGTAAAGTGAATATAAGTCATGTGCCATGAGTGAGTGAGGGTTGATACTTAGTTTAGTACTGTGTTAAAGATCTAGAACTTGCCTGGTTGGTCTTTGCATAGGCTAAGGATGGTTGGTTAGTATATGATCATAGGTTGTTTTTTTAAGATCACTTTTAGCCTAAATGACCCTACCAAAATTATAAAATTACCTTGATCCCAATTTTGAGCCTTTAATAGACCATTTTTCTTTGACTAATCGATGAACCGAACCCATTTTTTTTATAATGAACCTGTTTTGGCCCTGGTCCTTCCTTGGACATTGTGAATCTCAACATAGGCAAAATGCCTAAGTTGAGGGTGGCTAGTGTAGGGGTGCATAAATGGTGGGGACGAGGAAAAGGGAAACAAAAGAGAAAAGGTGAAAAATGAGGTGTGGTGTGACAAATAAAAAAAAGAGATGACAAAGTTGAAAATCTTGAAAAAGAAAAAAAAAATGCTTGAAAAGGTTGAAAATACACCACACCCATACAAATGCATACAAAAGAGGTGAAAAGGGAGGAAAAGGAATGAAAAGAAAAGAGGGTGAAATAGGTGAATGGTGAAGCCAATGTATGTAGTGCCAAGGAAGGGTTAGTCACTTAAAAATCTCACATATTTATCATGTACAACCCTAAGCTTACATTACAATCCACAACAAGTCCTATAGTGATCCTAATCTGACCATCTGACAGACCGAAACATAGAAAATAAGGGCAATCCTATGGTATCAGATACATAGTACTTGAAATTTCTTTTTGAGAGTGAGAGTCTCACTAGTTCAGTCCCATGAAATATCTAACATTATATCTATGAGTGGGGACTTCATTTGTGGTGAGAGTATATGGGTTATGTTTACTTTTACCATTGATCTGAGGTGAAAAACATCAGCAATGACTTGATTGCATGTTGATAGCTAGATGACATGTCTGATCCCTACTTAGCATGTTTTGTGGTTGCTTGTGTTATATTAGCTGATCATGGCTCATGGAAGAAGGGTCAAAAGTTGTTGAACGTATAGTGCAAATTTTGTTTGATATTGGCTGTAGTATCCTAGGTTTATTTTCTAGTTGAGCGTCGTGTTTAGTTTTTTTTTCTTTTCTTTGCTTGAGGATATGCAAAAGTCTTAAGTTGAGGGTGTTGATGTGCTGTGAGTTTACAGAACTTTCGACGCTCAAAACTAAGAAAATAGAATGGACTTAGGTGTGTTTATATGAATATAAGTCACTTTTTCTTTGATTACAGGACAAATAGGTGTTGGAGCACGAATGTGGAAAAGATAGCCTGAAAGTGCAAAAAAAGGGCAAAAGTTACAGTCTCAGTACGAGCCGTACTGAAGATCGTGAAAAGTTTCAGATGACTGAGTTGTGAAGAGTGCATCCTACGACTCTTAGTACGAGTCATACAACGCTTGTACGAGCCGTAGCACTGAGTCATGGAAATATTCAGAAGAATTGCACAAGAGGCTGACTCCTGACATGGATAGACAATATGAGTCGTGGAGGCAAGGTACGAGTCGTACCATCACACTCGTGACAAACTTCAGAAAAATTGAGAATTCTCAGAGTCAAGCCACAGAAGAATAGTATGACTCGTAGGAAGAATGTACGAGTCATACCAAGGCCCAACACTTAGCCATATTTCAGCAAGCCAAGGACATACAGATAGCAGGTGCGACCTGTACAATCCTGCTATGGGTCGTAGGATCTGTCGTGGCTCAAGCGGCACCAATTATGAAAATTTACCCTGTTAGCTTAGGAAAAGGATTCTTATTTCTATATAAATACTTTTTATGTTTTATTTTAAATAGAAGACATTAGAGAATGTGAGAGAACATCCATACAACGTTGAGAGAAGGTTAGGAAGTGAGGAAAAATATAGAACTGAGTTGATTGGCTTGTGATAGACCTTTTCTTGATTTCTTATTGACCTTTGTGAATTTTTATTGAGTTATTTCGGATATAATCAAAGAAGTTTTTCTCTCATATACAATTTTAAGTATTGATTTATGTGTTTAATTATGAATGCATATCACAAACTTGCAACTATGAGAGGCTAAAACCTCCATAGCTAGGGTTGTGGGAACCATGTTTGATCAATGAGCTAGGGTTACACAAAAGTGATTCAAAACCAATGCAAAATGCTTGTATTGTATTCTCTTCATGCTTAAACATTTCTTAATAGTGTACAGTGTTAGTACTTGCCCCAATTCTTTACTTGCTTGAGCCTAGAGAGGTAGAGATTAGGAAAAGAGAATTACAACAAATCCTTGATCTTGATGATCATTGTATTAACTTGAGCTGTGGTCGCAGGATAATTAAATTTGAAACTTATTGATAAGGAGAGTTTGAAATCGCTCATGAGAACTGAACTGGTGATTGAGTATAGTCATCCAATAGGGACGAACTAGTTATTTGGATGAGCCTCGTTATTAGTTCTACAAGTAAGCATTGGTGTTGATCACGTGTGTATATCCAAAGCAGTTATGAACCCATAGGGAACACAAACTCTAGTTAGTCTTAACTCTTGATTTTACATCGCAATTTCAATCATTGTTTTAATTATTATTTTTCTTAAAACTCCCAAATTGGAGTAACTAACCAACAAGTTCACTTACCGGCATTAGTCTAGATCTTTCATATTTTTTGTGGGTTCGACCCCAACCTCTTTGTTAGGTTCTTTATTGACAACGTCCGCTTCATACTTCAAAAGGTGGTGTGGTTTGAGCGTTATCAATGATTCATAGGCTCTTGGTACGAGTCGTACCAGAACTCAACACTTAGCCAGATTCAGCAGAAGCCAGCCAACGTACGAGTCAAGGTATAACCCGTAAAATCCTATTACGGGTTGTATGTGAAGGCGGCAACAGTTTTTGGTAGTTTACCTATTTACTTGGGAGAAGGTTTCAATTATTTATACAAATACTTTTTAGGTTATTTTCAGTAGAGAGCAACAAATTGGAGAGTCGAACATTAAGTTTTTCTTACGTTGAGAGACAAGTATTTGTCGACTTTAATTCAAGTCTTGGAGATTTTATTACTATGATATCTTCCTTGTTCTTGAATTATTCATCTTCAATTCTTGCAATAATCAAGTAGGTTTTCTTTTCAATCATCTTTGTAAGTATTCAATTATGTGTTTGTCCGTGAATGCTAATAACGATCTTACAATCATGAGAGGCTAAAACCTCCCCAACTAGGGGTGTGGGAACCATGGTGATTTAACAAACTAGGGTTACACAAAGTGATTCTAAACCAATGCTAAATACTTGTATTGTATTCTTTTCATCTTTAATGTTTCTTAATGAAGCACAATGTTAAGACTTGCCTGAATTCTTTACTTGGTTGAACCTAGAGAAATAGAGATTAGCAAAAGAGAATTACAACAAAGCCTTGATCTTTAGGGGTCATTGTATGACTTGAGCTACAGTCGCATGATAGTTAATTTAGAACAAATTGATGATGGTTGAATTGAAATATCTCATGAGACCTAACACGGTGATTGGGTATAGTCATCCAACAGTGACAAACTAGTTGTTTGGATAAACCCTAGTTATCAGTTCTACAAGTAAGCATTGGGATAGATCACAAGTGTAAACCCAAAGTAGTTATGAACCCATGGGAACACTTACCCTAGTTAATTGCAAATCTTGATAAACAATAACCAATTCTTAATCTTATCCTATAATTGCTTTTATAATCCTCCTTTTTTGGATATAACATACGTTAAAGCTTAAATACTTGCGTTATTCTATATATTGATCATATTCCCTATGGGATTGACCCCAACCTTTGTTGGGTTCTTTTTTGACAATGTCCACTTCATGCTTTATCAAGAGTGTGAGTTTGAGCGTTATCACTGTGCAAGAAGATGAAAATGAAATCTCTCCGGAGTTGCAAGATGCCATATTTGAGTCCCTTGGCAAGGCTCACTTCCGCAGGGGCAGTGCTGGCACTGGTTGAGAGGCTGAGGCTCGTGATGATGCGTAGGAGTAGATATCTGATAACACTCAAACTCACGCTCTTAACAAATTATGAAGTGAACGTTGTCAATAAAGAACCCAACGAAGAGGTTGGGGTAGAACCCAAAGGGAATATGGTAAGAACTAGACTAACGCCAGTATTTAAGCTTTTAGGTGTGTTATCTCCAAATTGGGAGGTTTATAGTAAAAACAATTGTAAAACAAGTGTGAAAATTTAGTGTTTTTAATCAAGATTTGAAATTAACTAGGGTAAGTGTTCCCCATGGGTTCATAACTACTTCGGGTTAACACTCGTGATCAATCACAATGCTTACTTGTAGAACTGATACTAGGGTTCATCCAAATGATTGGTTCGTCCGTGTTTGATGACTATACTCAATCATTGGGTTAGGTCTCA
Source organism: Datura stramonium (assembly GCA_018107945.1). NCBI lineage: Eukaryota > Viridiplantae > Streptophyta > Magnoliopsida > Solanales > Solanaceae > Datura > Datura stramonium. Next base: position 497 of record JACEIK010009597.1, on the reverse strand, counting down.
TGAGCGATTTCAAATTAATCGTTATTAATTTGTTCCAAATTAACTATCCTACGACCGCAACTCAAGTTATACAATGATCATAAAAATCAAGTAAAGATGAAGAGAATACAATGCAAGCGGTTAGCATTGGTTTTGAATCACTTTATGTAACCTTCCCGAAACCTTAATTGTGGAGGTTTTAGCCTCTTTTTCGGTGCTGTCGTAACTACACGCAAGTGCACGTGGTCGAACAAGTAGTAAAGTGGCTTAATTAAAGCCAAGTATCGATCCCACATGGACTGAGCTACGATACCAATTACTTAAGCGTTAGTGAACTATATCTTTAAGAATGCAGACAACCAAATAAACAATATGTTGAGAGTTTAAGTTTACTAATTAATAAGAATCTAAGGCAAACTTATAAAGTGAGTCTGAACAATAGTAATGAGCAAGCTGAGGTTAAAACGAACATGCAGGGAAGTAATTTATCAATACAATTCAGTTAATCTTTCCTTCGG
>JACEIK010009596.1:35127-50012 GCA_018107945.1 Datura stramonium | reverse complement strand
GTCATGCGATGAAAAGTCTTTCTATCCTTCTAATTCGTGCTATTCGCGATTGCAGAATCATGGCTCCTCGAAGAGTGAACGAAAGGAGGAATGGAGATGGTGAAGGCCACGAGGATGGAAATGGTCATGGGCATTAGCAATCCCCACCAGTTCAGGAGTCCCAGGCACCGAAGCTAGTTGCTCATGTTGAGTTTTGGGGCACTATTCAGATGCTTGCACATGCCTTGACCGCTTAAGTCAATCAGTAAGCCATTGAGCATGTTCCAAAAAATGGAAACACTGCGGCAGCTCGAGTCAGAGACTTCTTGAGGATGAACCCGCTGGAGTTCCTTGGGTCCAAGGTAGATGAGGACCCACATGAGTTCATAGACAAGATTGTCAAGATCACCCAAGTCATGGGGGTGAATGGGGTTGAGTGCACAGAATTGGCCTCTTACTAGTTGAAGGGGGTCACGCATATTTGGTTTTGCCAATGGAAGGATAGAAGGGTTGAAGGAGCATGTCTGATTTCATGTTGCATTCCTAAATCAGTACTTCCCTCGGGAGATGAGGGAGATAAAGGCAGTTGAGTTCGTAAATTTAAATCAAGGGAGAATGACAATGCAAGAGTATTCCCTTGAGTTCACTCGCCTATCAAAATATTCCCCTGAGTTATGACTGACCTGAGGACGCGGGTGAGCAAATTTGTGCATGGGATAGCTGGCTATTTGGACAAGGAGTGCAGGATAGCTATGCTCCATTAGGACATGGACTTCCCTTGGATAGTGTTGTATGCCCAACAGATGGAGGCGGAACATTCGAGAGAGAGAGAGGCCAAGAGGGCCAGGACCAATGACCACAGATTTTCTCATCCATCTAACTTCCTTTATTCAACAACTCAACCAGAACGGCAGAGATTCGCTACTTATTGATTATAAAAAAGCGAACCCCTAGGGCTGAGGACAGGAAATGGGCACCGTCTGTAGACCTATCAGAGATCATCCGCCCCGGCTTCTTCAACATTGAGTGTGCCATCCTGGCCTAGACATGATCAGAGAGGGCGAGCATCAGGATCGAGAGGTCAGAGAAGAAGAATTGCATATTCTAGCATCCTAGCTTATCGCAGATGTGGTCGGGGGCACTCAGGCCAGTGCATGGCAGGTTCAGAAGCTTTTTTTGGGTGTGGACAGCTCGGACACATGCTCATAGATTCTCCAGCAGTGAGATGGGATTAGGTTGGGGGTCGTGGCCCAGCATCTAGTTCGACAGCCCCTCCCTCACACACAACACATCAACGGGAATCTACTAGCACAATTGGCGATCAGTGCCAGAACAGATTCTATGCTTTAGCATCCCGTTAGGAGAAGGAGGTCTCCCTGTATGTGGTCACTGGTATGTTATGAGTCTTCCATTTTGATGTTTATGCTTTATTAGATCTGAGAGCTACCTTGTCTTTTGTGATGCCTTATGTGGCCAGTAGCTTCGGAGTTAGTCCCGAAGTCTTATCAGAACCCTTCTCAGTTTCTACTCTAGTAGTGACTCAGTTATAGTTAGACGGGTATATAGAGGTTGCCCAGTTTCAGTCCTTCAGAAGGTCACCTCAGCAGATTTGATAGAGTTAGCCATGACCAATTTCGATGTTATTCTCGGCATGGATTAGTTATTTTCGTGTTATGCTTCAGTTAATTGTAGAACCCAGATAGTAGAGTTCAGATTTCTGGGTGAGCCAGTCTTAGAATGGAGAGGTAGTTTAGTTGTGCCTGTTGGTCATTTCATCTCTTACCTAAAGGCCAGGAGGATGATTTCCAAGGGGTGTATGTACCATATAGTTAGGGTTAAGGACGTTGAATCTGAGACACCGACTATCCAATCTGTACCAGTAGTACATGAGTATCGATAGGTCTTTTCTGATGATTTACCAGGAATTCCTCCTGAGTGTGAGATTGATTTTAGTATAGATCTTCTTCCTGACACCCATCCTATATCTATTCCACCCTACCGGATGGCTCCAACTGAGCTAAAGGAGTTTAAAGAGTAGTTGAAATACTTGTTAGATAAGGGATTCATTAAACCGAGCAAGTTTCCATGGGGTGCACCAGTCCTATTTGTCCAGAAGAAAGATGGTTCTCTTCGGATGTGTATTGATTATAAACAGTTGAACAAGGTCACCGTTAAGAACAGATACCCTTTACCTAGGATTGATGACTTATTTGATCAGCTTCAAGGTGCTAAGTGTTTTTCCAAGATAGATCTCAGGTCCGGGTATCACCAGCTTAGGGTTCGGGAGAGTGACATCCCGAATACCACTTTTAGGACTCGGTATGGTCACTATGAATTTGTTGTTATGTTATTTGGACCAACCAATGCCCCTGCAGATTTTATGGATCTAATGAACATGGTGTTCAAGGCATATCTGGACATGTTCGTGATCGTGTTCATTGATGACATCTTGATATACTCTTGGAGGAGGAGGAGCATGCCGCTCATCTGAGAGTAGTACTTCAAACTCTCAAGGATCGCCAGCTATATTCCAAATTCAGCAAGTGCGAGTTTTGGTTGGATTCAGTAGCATTCTTGGGTCACGTGGTTTCAAGTGAAGGTATAAAGGTGGATTCTCAGAAAATAGAGGCGGTGAAGAATTGGCCTAGACCGGTGAACCCTTCAAATATCAAAAGCTTTTTGGGCTTAGCAGGATACTATCAGAGATTTGTTGAGGGCTTCTCATCTATTGCAGCACCTTTGACCAAATTGAGCTAAAAGAAGGTGAAATTCTAGTGGCGGAGGCTTCTAAGAAGAGCTTCCAAGAATTTAAGACTCGACTCACTTTAACACCGGTATTGACCCTACCCGAGGGTACTGATGGATTCATAGTGTTTTGTGATGCTTCAAGGATCAGACTTGGGTGTGTGTTGATACAACATGGGAAGGTTATATCATATGCCTCTAGATAGCTGAAAGTTCATGAGAAGAATTACCCGACCTATGATCTTGAATAGGCCGCAGTGGTATTTGCCTTGAAGATATGGAGACATTATTTGTATGGGGTCCATGTGGATGTATTCACGGACCACAAGAGCTTGCAATATGTGTTCATGCAGAAAGATCTCAATCTTCGGCAAATGAGGTGGTTGGAGCTACTTAAGGACTATGCTATGAGCGTCCTTTACCATCTGAGTAAGAACAATGTGGTAGCGGATGCACTTAGTAGACTCTCTATGGAGAGTGTGTCTCATGTGGATGAAGGGAAGAAAGAGCTTGTGAAGGAGGTACATCGACTCGCAAGGTTGGGAGTTAGGTTGGTTGACTCGACTGATGGCAGTGTTGTTGTTCAGAACGTATTAGAATCGTCTTTGGTGACTTATGTGAAAGCTAGACAATATGAGGATCTGATATTGGTAAAGTTGAAAGAAGCAGTTCAGAATCAGAAGGTAGAGGTCTTCTCCAAAGGGGAAGATGGTGTGCTTCGGTACCAGGGTCGCTTATGTGTTCCAGACGTGGATAATTTGAGGAGCTGGATGTTTCATGAGGCTCATGGATCTAGGTATTCTATCCATACGGGTGCTACCAAGATGTACCATGACTTGCGGGAAATCTATTGGTGGAATGGCATGAAGAGGGATATTGCAGAATTCATAGCCAAGTGCCCAAACTGTTAGCAAGTAAAGGTTGAGCATCGAAGGACGGGAGGCGTACTTCAGGATATTTGCATTCCCACTTAGAAGTGTGAAGAGATCAATATGGATTTCATTACAGGCCTACTTTGTACTCATCGACACTATGATTCTATTTGGGTTGTGGTAGACAGGTTGACCAAGGCTGCACATTTTCTACTGGTCAAAACTATAGATTCGACGTAGGATTATGCCAAATTGTATATTCGGGAGTTGGTTCGATTGCATGGAGTTCCTTTGTCTATCATTTCATATTGAGGTACTCAATTTACCTCTTAGTTTTGGCGGTCTCTTCAAAAAGGGCTTGGGACTCAGGTTAAACTCAGCACAACATTTCATCCGCAAATGGATGGTCAAGCGGAGCGGAAAATTCAAACTCTCAAAGACATGTTGAAAGCTTGCATGATGGACTTTAAAGGTAGTTGGGAAGATCACTTTCCCCTAATCGAGTTCACTTACAATAACAGCTATCACTCTAGTATCCAAATGGCACCGTTCGAGGCTCTCTATGGGAGGAGATGTAGATCACCCATCGGATGGTTTGAGGTTTGTGAGGCAGCTATGATAGGGCCATATTCGGTTCATAAGGCTATGGTGAAGGTTCAGTTGATAAGGGACAGGTTGAAAACCACTCAGAGTCGTCAAAAGTCCTATGCAGATGTAAGGAGAAGGGACTTCGAGTTCGAGGTAGATGATTGAGTGTTCTTGAAGGTATCTCCCATGAAGGGAGTAATGCAGTTTGGGAAGAAAGGGAAACTCAGTCCCCGCTATATTGGCCCATATCGAATTGTGAGGCGTTTGGGTAAAGTGGCTTATGAGTTAGAGTTACCTTCAGAATAAGCTTCAATTCATCCCGTCTTTCATGTATCACTCTTGAAAAAGTGCTTGGGTGATCCAGCTTTAGTTGTTCCGGTGGAAAGTGTGGGTGGGAGAGATAGCCTCAGCTATGAGAAAATTCTGCTTGAGATATTGGATCGTCAGGGTCGGAGGCTAAGGAACAAAGAAGTAGTTTCAGTAAAGGTGTTACAGAGAAATTAGCATGTTGAGGGAGCTACGTGGGAAGCCGAAGCGGATATAATGGCTAAATACCTTCTCTTGTTCCCTACCGACTCAGTTTCAGTTTGAGGTATCAGTTCTTGCTTAATACTCTAAACAAATTCCATGTTCAGTTCATATGCGCAAGTTTGTTTTATTTTATGGTAAATGTGTGTGATGTGTGAATTCAGTTAAGCTATGTAGTTCTTTTCGGAGGTAGTCATTTCATCAGTTTTCAACTTAAATGATCAGTATTTGCATATAATGATTGCATGTTTCTTCTTTTTCTGTGTGTTTCTAACATTCGAGGACGAATGTTCCCAAGGGGGAGATATTGTTATACCCCAAAAACCCAAGGATTAGACCCGGGAGTTGAAATAGAGAAAAACTGAAATTCTGCACCAGGTCGCAGAACGGGTCGTTAGATGACACGTGAGGAGGGACCACGAGTCATGAGGTGACTCGTGGTCAAGGGGAAGGGAATGAAGTTTTGAAGGGTAACCATGGGCATGACCACGAGTCGTGGTCAGGCCACACAACTCGTGGAGTCACCCGTGGTCTGGAATGGAAATGTTGCAAGGATAGTTGGGGAATGTAGGCCATAGATGGTGACCATGATTCATGATGTCCTCCGTGGGGTCCCATGGTGATTTTTGGCAGTGTACCTCACGACTCAAGGCCACGAGTCGTGGGCCCTAGTGACGAGTCATCCAGTCCCTCGTGGGGACTGGTAGTCAGCAAAACTCTGTGATTTAAGTAAGGGATTTTGCATAATTTCTAAGTCCTAGAGTCCTAAACTACGTCATTCAATGCTTGTAATGGTGGGTTTTAAGAGGGGAAAACCTTTTTTAAGTCATTCCTTTCATGCATGCAAACTTATTGAATTAAGGGAGGTGATCTAGAGCAAGCTTCTAAGGTTTCCATTCAAATTCTTCTTGGTCAATTAGAGAAGTGGTAAAATCAAGCCCTTTCAGGTATGTAGGGTTATGAGTGGGTGTTTCCTTAACCACGCCCAATTTATATTTAAGTTATGAGAATTTTCTATGATCAAGTTATGGGGGTTTCACCCAAATGCATGAATCTTCTTCTTCTTTACATGGGTATGATTAAGTTGTGTTTTCATTATTAAATTATGAAACATGGGCAGATTTTAAGTTGTTTTCAATCAAAATCATGTTTTTAATTTTATGAAATTGAAGGCCCATTGATTAGAAGTTCATAAAGGAAGAGATTTGTGATGAATATATGATGATGATGAGATATGATGATGAAACACATGTTTAAAAACTACCCATGATTATGATATTGTTTTTAAAAAGATTTGAGTAGTTCCAAGTATGATAAAGTGTTGGGTTAGGCCCTTATGTCAAGTATGTATGATGTATTGTCTCTAAAGTAAGCTTACCACATGGTTTTGGAGAAAGGACTCCCAATTATCTTTGAGCTTGTGGTATGTTTTGAACTAAAGCTTCTCATATGCATGATTTCATATTTGAGATGTATTTCATTATTGAGCTTTGTCAAAAGACAATGTTGAGCTTCGTTATAAAATGATGTAGAGCATATGCATGTTTTTGGGAGAAGAGTCTAGCACCGAGCGGGCTAAGGGTCGATCACCCTATGCCCCAGAACTACGCGCCAATGTAGGTTGTACTATTATATATTATTGGGACCTCCCTTGCCAGCTATCCTCGGCCCTAATGGCCCATGAGCTTGATATCGATATTATGGTATCATCCTTAACCCTAGCAGGGATTTGGGCGGCTCTACCCACTTGAGTGTGATAGTTGGGACCACGTAAGCTCTATCGTAGTATGTCGGTTAAGTGACGCATCTCCCAGTGTTCCATATGATTCAGTCATGCATATTCATTACTCATGATTATTATATACACATGCATGTCTTAAAAGCAAGGTTTGACTCAATGTTCAACTTTTCTATAAATGTCATATTTTATCTTTGAGTCATTCGAGTCAGTTGATGTTATAAAGCTATGTATTGTCATGTTATGAAAATATCATGATTTCAGAAAGAATACATGCAAGCCCTCCCCTCAGATTCTTAAAGCTTATGTTATGCTATGAGATGTTTTAAATGATTTCCTTTCCTTAAAGTGGTTTTTACTTACCTTGCATACTCGGTACATTCTACGTACTGACCACATACTTTCTATGTTGTATTGTTTCATGATATAGGACCTGGCTCTCAGGTTCAGCCCCACTCTTAGTCAGCTTATCGGAGTTAGCGTTTGCGTGTTGGTGAGTCCTCATCTTTCAAGGGTTAGACTTTCAGGTTTTCTTATGCGTTTCAGTTTCAGTATCATTGAGTTAGCTGGGGGTCTTGTCCCATCAACTCGTCATGTTTATAGGCTTTCCATACTTATGTATGTATTCAGCTTCAGAAGATGTATTCTGATGTTACGGTTGAGTTAGACTTCTACTAAGTTTATTATGTTGATTCTTCTGGTTGTTGATTGAGTTAGATGTATGCTTATGTCATGGGTCGATTTGGGGTCTCTTGTCCCGTGTCGCGATTCAGGCCTCCGTTCGGGTTGTGACAAGTATTCAACCTTAACTTGCTGGCAATTAGGGCAAGAGCACGGAATTCTATGATATCCTTCTTCATGCCATTCCATCAATAAACTTCCCATAGGCCACGGTACACCTTAGTGCAACTTTGGTGAATAGAATACTGAGAACTGTGGGCTTCTATTAATATCTACTGCCTCAAACCATCTACATCTGGAACATACAAGAGGTTTCGATAATAAAGCACACTGTCATCGTGCTTTGCTTTATCATCCATTTTGAGAGAAGACTCTAAACTATTATAAACTATAACTCTGTCTTCGGCTGAATCAACCAGGTGAACTCCCAAATGAGCAAGTCAATGAACATCGTGAACCAATTCCTTCTTCTCATATTCAATGTGAGCAACACTATTCATTAATAATCTGTTGAGGGAGTTGGATGCTACATTGGCTTTACTCAGATGGTACAAGATGCTCATATCATAGTCTTTAAGCAGCTCAAGCCATCTCCTCTAATGGAGATTCAAATCCTTCTGACTGAACACATATTGTAAGCTTTTGTAGCCAGTAAACACATCCACATGAACACCATAGAGGTAGTGCCTTAAAATCGTTAAGGCAAAAACTACCGCTGCCAACTCAAACTTATGGGTCGAGTAATTCTTCTCATGAGCCTTAAGTTGTCTAGAAGCATAGGCTACAATTTACCATCTGGCATCAACACGCAACCAAGGCCAAATTTGGAGGCTTCGCAATAAATCACGAACCTATTTGAATCTTCTAGTAGAGTCAAAATTTGGGCAATACAGAGAGTCTTCAACTCCTAAAAACTCTTCTACCAAGCATCAAACCACTGAAATTTGACTTTTTTCTGAGTCAATCTAGACATAGGAGAGGCAATAGAGGAAAAGCCTTCCACAAACCGTTATAATAATCGACTAAACACAAGAAACTCCTAATGTCTGATGGAGAGGTGGGTTTCGGCTAGTTGTTAACTGCATCGATCTTTTGAGGATCAACCTAAATGCCATTGCTGGAGATGACATGACCAAGGAATGTTATGGATTTCAACCAAAATTCACACTTGCTAAACTTAGTGAATAACTGGTGGTCCTTGAAAGTCTGCTAGACAATCCTATCATGGTCTGCATGCTCATCCTTACTCCGAGAATAGATATGGATTTCATCTGTAAAGACAATGATGAACATGTTCAAATACTGTTTGAACACTCTATTCATCAAGTCTATAACAGTTGTAGAAGCATGTGCTAGTCCAAAAAATATAACAACAAATTCATAGTGACCATATCGAGTCCTGAAGATTGTCTTCGAGATGTCACATTCTCTAACTCTAAGCTAATGATAGCTGGATCTGAGGTCTATCTTTCAAAAGCAACTGACACCTTAGAGTTGATCGAAAAAATCATCAATCCTGGGAATGGGATACTTATTCTTGTCTATGACTTTGTTCAGCTGATGGTGATCGATGCACATCCCGAGGGAATCATTCTTCTTACGCATGAAAAAAAACTGGGGCACCCCATAAAGAGATGTTGGGTCCGATAAAACCTTTATCCAAAAGGTCTTTCAGCTAAACTTTCAACTTCTTATGATCAGCTGCTGCCATTCTGTATGGAGGAATTAAAATAGGCTGGGTATTTGAAAGAAGGTCTATTCTGAAGTTAATTTCCCGTCGGGAAGGGACACCGAGAAGATCTTCAAGAAACACTTCTAGAAACTTATTTATGATTGGAATTGACTAAAGGGATAGGGATTTAGAACTGGAATCCCTGACCCAAACTAAAAGGTAAATACAACCCTTAGGGATCATTTTTATTGCCTAAAGATAAGAGACAGACAGACCTATAGGCGCTAAGGTACTATCCTTCCATTCTAAGATTGGTTCGTTGGGAAACTGAAATCTAATGACTCTGGTTCTGTAGTCAACTAAGGCATAATAGGAGTGTAACTAGTCCATGCCAAGAATGATATCAAAATCAATCATATCTAACTTTACTAGATTGACTGTGGTGACTTTCTATTAAACTGTGACTGGTATTTCTATATACCCATCTAGCTATAATTGACTAACCAACAGGAGTAGATACTGGGAAGGGTTCTAAAAGGATTTTAGGATGGATAGTGAAATTTACTACAATATAAGGAGTCACGAAAGAAAGAGTGGCTCTTGGATCTAATAATGCATAAAAATCTAATTGGAAGAGTTGAAACATACTAGTGGCTACATCAGGCCAGCTCTACTATTCCTGATGAGATGACAACGCGTAGAAGTGGTTCTGGCGCTGACCACCGCCCATACCCGAAGAAGTACTCTATTGAGCTAGGCGACCTGAAAGGGCTGCTGAATTAGTGGATTTACTCTTTCCACGTTCGGCTAAAGGGCAATCTCTCAATCGATAGCCTAGTTGACCATAACTAAAACAATTGCCAAGATGACAGTCACCTGGATAATTCTTTCCACACTTAGGACATGCTGGAAAAGTGTGGCTACTAGAAATATTACCCTAAGACTTAGAGCCAAATTCTCTACTTTTCTAATCAGCACGGGGTATGGGAGAAGGAGCACTAGCTGAAGAATGTGCTGAAGCTGAAGATTTTTGTTGATACTGTGAGCAATTTCCACCACCTGACCTCATTTGAGAGTAGTCAAAATTTCCTATTTTGGCCCTTTTATTCTCCCTTTCCTTTTCCTTCAACTTCTTTTCCTCAATCTAATGAGCATGGATCGTAAGTTGGGAGATATCCATGTCACTGATAAGCATAGTGGTCCTGCACTCCTTGACCACCAAATCTAAGACACCTAAAATAAACTTTCTCATTCGGTCCCTTGACTCAGCAACCATTTTTGGATCATACCTAGAGAACTGAGTGAACTTTAAGGCATACTCTTAAACCAACATGGAGTTCTTCTTTAGGTTGATAAACTCCTATACCTTCACTTCCCTCAACTTGTGGGGAAAGAACCTATCAAAAACATAATCACAAACTCGTCCCAATCCACTAGGACTGCACCAACATGCCTACCCTCCTTCCATTATCTGTACCAAGTCTGGGCCACTTCTTTCAACTAATTCAGGTGATCTTCTAAATTTCATTGATGAAGTCTTGTGTATTGTTATCCACCTTAGACTCATGGAACTCTAGAGGGTTCATCTGAGTTGAGTTTCGAACTCTAGCCACAACTGTATTTCCTTTTAGATTAGCAGGCGCAACCTCCTGCTGGTTGATCTAATTTGTCATGGCTTGAGCAAGCATCTGGAATGCAGCCCTGAACTTGGAATGAGTGACCTGTTCATTTACAAGGTCTGCTAGAGTTGGTGGGATTTGCTGGTTTCCATTTTCATTTTTCCTTCAATTTGCTTTTTTGGGAGGCATCGTCCGTAAACATGTAAAGAACGAGTTAGAAAGTTATTTAAAGTGTACACTCCATCAAAAAATAAGAATTATGAAAGAAGGAATATTTCCTAAAACGTTTCATAGACTCCTTATTATAAGTGTGGCGTGTTTAACACCCATGAAAACGACTCTACTTAACGTGAAAATCAGGCATCCTAGAACACTCCTAAACCTGATACTTTGATACCAAGTTTTTCATGCCCCGAGTCTATACCTTAGATGTGACACGATACCTAGGACCATAAGTGACCCCAAGCTAACCCATGGCATGACATATTACTAACATAATCTAAATTAATGATAACTGAGTGGAAGCTAACCGAGTTTGTAAGAACAATAATTTATAGGCAATGAAATAGACTGAGTTTAAAAAAATAGAGAAACATTGAGTCATAAAGTTGAAAACACTGATACTCTGTTTGAAAGCCTCTATTAAATGATGAGCTGTTGGGACAAGTTCCTAGCTAACTCTACAAGTCTGATACTAAAAGTAAGAATAAAATAACTAAAAAGAGCAAAACTCTAGCCCTTGGATGATGAAGGCTCACCACTGGTTACTGATCAAGTTCTGAAATGTGTCTACTCGCGAATACTCTGAGTACCTGAATCTATATCATGAGACGATACAACACAAGAAGTATGCAGTCAGTACTTTGAATGTACTGAAATATGTAACTGAAGTGTAAACATGCTAATAACCTAATAAGCATAACTAAATGCATAACTAAATTGAAGTACAATGATCCTATATGAGATGCATAAATACTGATATGATATGGTAGTCTAAAAGTACTTAATGAAAGTTCAAGTATAACTAATATAAGGGTCATGTACATGCACCGAAAGCTAAGTTTGTAACTGTGAATGAAACTGTATCTGTACTGAACTGCACTGTGGGAGAGTCTATTAATCGACATATAATCACGTTAGCTAAACATGGATTTTGATGTATACACTCTATCGATAGGACCTAATATACCTTTTCAGGGTATAAAGGCATGGCTGATGTGATCACTAAATAATGCTCATTTAGGCTAACAACCTACGATAGCAGTAGTTTTGAGACATGGGCATGCTGTACCTTGGCCTACTCGGTACTAAGTACTACTCCCAACTGAATATATATTAATAGCTCAAAAATTGATTCCTTAAGACTAAGTCAGAACTACTTTATTTGAAAGTGCTTTGAGAGTATATAGGACCTGATAATACTGATAATAATGTGAACATTTATACTGAAATGATGATAGGATCACATTCTTATAACAAGACACTCTTTGAAACAATGTTAATCATGCAGACCGAATTGAAATCATGCTAAATTCATGTTCATGAAAGTACAAGATATAGTTTAATATGAAGTGATGAAATTCACTTAATAACAATCATGGGAATCTTGAAACATTGAGATAATCGGAGAATCATAAATTTACTAAAAAAATCTTAAGTCATGATTTTCTACAGAGCTGTGAATTCCTAGGTTTTTTGAAAGCATTAGGGACACAAGGGTAAAAGGATGACCCCTGTTGAATGATTACATATTTGGAGTAGGAGAATTCCTTTCTAGAGCTTGAATCTTGGAGCTCTCGGAGAAGAACCCTAGCCTTAGACTTGAGGAAATGTGATGCTTCGTCATACTATTTCTGAGAGTTTAGGAGAGAATGAGAGGTAAACATGACTAATTTCTTTTAATCCCCTTCTAAAGAACCCAAAATGACGTAGTTTAGGAGTTAGAAAAGTGAAAAAGGACTAAAACACCCTTAGGAAATTGGGGTGACAATTGTCGCCCAGTGATGCCGGGTCGTCACCACGTGTCATTAGGTCTGACCATGACTCGTGGTAAACTCTCCTGGTCACTAATGTATTTTATTCAATTGTTGATTCTCATCTCACGACCAGATAGGATGATCCATCCTTTTCCATAACGGGTCGTTAAGTGGCTCATGGTTTCTAGGAAGAAAATATCAAGTTTCAGGACTTTGACAAGGTCGCTTAGAATGTGACACTTAAAAAGTTGTTGAATATATCAACAAGTCATTTCTTGAGTCATTAGGATTGGGATTTTGAAGGCTTTTAATCTCACCACGAGTCACTCCACCACTTGTGGTCCTACATAACGAATCATTCTGTGACTCGTTCTGTGAGAAAATCTCAGTTTTCCTACTGATTTTTAACTCAAATGTGGTGTTTAATTTTAGAAAGTTTTGAGGTGTTGTAGGAGTACTACATGACAATATTTGTGTCGTACCTAGATGAGGTAAAGGATCAACTAATTAATGCCTTGAAGGTTGAATTAGAAGGAGTGACTGTCATTCTTTCATCAAGATGAGCTCCTAGAAGGTTAAGGAAGGAGCCCTATCATGAGAAAGATACTAAGTCATATGATATTGAAGGTAATGTAGTTTTAAGAAATATCGAAAGAGGAAGACATCTTGGTGATTGTGAAGGACCGAGCAGGGGATATTTTGTTGGTCATGAGAGACCAAGTAGAGGGAAATCAATGGAGGTGAAATTGCCACCAATTAGGGGGCCAAAAGTGGAGACGACACTGCACATGTCCAAGATCGAAGATGCCTTAAAGATTCTTTTCGTTTACGTAAATGAGGAAAAAATTAAGAGGAGCGCGAATAAAAAGAAGCAAGAGACTCCCAAGGAGTAAGGTGAACATTTTTATTATTTTTGCTGTAAATTATATCCAAAAAATTATAGTGAAAGAACATGCGGATAAATTTCCTCAAATTTTGGCAAGGGAAAGATAAATATAATTGATGATACGCAGGAATATGTCATCAACAAGGGGAATCAAGGTTTTGAGTTAAATGTTGAGGTCCTTGAAGCAATTGTTAGAGTTGAGAATCCAAATGAGGAGGTCCTTGAACTAGCTGTTGTAGTTGAGAAGGCAACTAATGAGGTCCATGAACCAATTATTCAAGTTGAGAAAGCAATTAATGAGGTCCCTTAAGAAAACTGCAAAAGTTGAGGAGGCAACTAATGAGGTCCCTGAATCAGTTTCTCAGGTTGAGAAGGCCAATAAGGAAAAGACAATAGATATTTCTAAATAAGATATCCATGAACAAGATGAGAATGAAGTTGATGTGTTGTCTATTATCGTCAAGATCATTGATGAAAATAATTTATTTAGTATTTGGCATGTAATAAACAACTAATTTGTTATTATTTTTATAGCTTTGGACGTGTTTAATTGATAATATTATAATTAATTAGTTTGAATCAAATTTACATATACTTTTTCTTTGGTAAGTTCAGTGATCATGACTAGCTCATCCGATGCTAATCTACTAGAATATTGGTTTATCATCAATTTCAAGTCGATGTTTATTATTATCAACTATAAATAAAAGATTATACTCATACTCAAATATATATTTTAAATGCTTGAGACATGTGAGGACAAACACAAATATTTTTGTATATATTGCTTATAACTCTTCGCATGCCCAAAATGAAAAAGTCAATCCTGCTACAGTCCTACAGATTTCAAAATAGAAAACATCAATAATAAATTATACAATAACATCCTTGGTCGATTGCCTTTTTCTTCAACAAGAATCAACCTCTATTTTAGTTGATCTCTCTTTATTTCGATGTCTCTCAACAAATCTTTCATGTGATCCCTCTTATCTTCATATTCTTTAAACAATATCTTAAGAAAATTTCTATTTTCTTTAGATTCTTTTAGCCTTTCCTTTATTTCAACCTTGATCAAGCTTTGAGATGTTGATGTCTTAGGTCTAGAAAGGTTTATTCTAGGTTCTAGATCATTTTAAATTTCTTTTTTAGATTTACTGCTTTGTCATAGTATGGCTCAATCCACCTAAAATAATCATATCCACCATTATCCTAAACAAAACAACAAACAATTAGAGGCTTTTATATGGAAACCACATGAAAAAAGCACATCTTAGAAATTAAAAACTCACACTTTCAATTGTACAATTATAAAATTTGCAACTTGAATTCCTGAAGGTGTGTGATGTATTAAAGATAGTGTATTCACCGTATAAACAAACATTGTGCTTTTATGCTTGGGATGTTTGAGATGACAGAGACATTTTAGGTGCTTAAAATGGCATAGAATGAAAGAATTAATCAAGAAAAGAAAATGAAAGAGTTTGAAATGTGTATGGTCTTTTGCACAGGCAAGGGTGTATTATTACCATGATAAATTTAAGAATCTTTTAATTTTTTTATCATTAAATAAAATTTAATTAGTGAGTAACTGTATCGATCTG
>JACEIK010009596.1:0-34897 GCA_018107945.1 Datura stramonium | reverse complement strand
CTCAAATGATATTTATAGACTAAGATCATTCTATAGCTAAAAAAAATTAAAATAAGAAACTTGCCATATTTAAATATTATAATACTACTTTGGTACATCACATGAGAGTCTCCATCAATGGATGATATGATCCCAAGAGTTTTAGGAAAAGTAACAATGTCTGAATCACCTTTATTTAGCTAAAAAAAGACAATAAACAAATAATTAAAATAAAAAATTTGCCACCGTTTAAAAATTATAATACTACTTCGTTTCAACATATGAGAGTCCGCATCAATTAATGACATGATCCAAAGAGTTTTAAGACAAGTAGTAGTTGTACAAAGCACATCCTTAGAACAAGGTTGTGCATTGAGAATCATTTTTTGTTCTCAAACTAATTGGATAGTATTGCTTTAAGAACCATTACTTGCTCTCAATCATCCTTTGGATCATGTGTCCAACTAATGCGGACTCTCATATGATGTAATAAAGTATTAAAATGTTTAAATAGCGACAAATCTCCTATTTTAATTTATGTATTTATTTATTGTCTTTTTAGCTAAATAGTGGTGATTTAAGGACCACTAATTGTCCTAAATCTTTGATCACATCACCAATTGATGAAAACTCTCATATGATGTACAAAAGTACTATTATAATGTTTACATAGTGGAAAGTCCTTATTTTAATTTTTTTGTTGCCTTTTTTAGCCAAACATAAGTGATTTAGGGACCATTCCTTGTCCAAAAACTCTTTGAATCATGTCACCAATTGATGGAGACTCTCTTATAATATAATAAAATTGTATTATAATATTTAAATAGTGGAAAGTCTCATATTTTAATTTTATTTATTTATTTATTGTCATTTTTATAGATTAACCTTAGTCTAGATATCAGTTGAATATTATAGCCCAGTTGAGTGATCGAGAATAGAATATGTCATTTAGATGTTGTCAATGAGCCAATTTTGAACAAATTTTTATTTTGAGATTTTGGGTTTGTCAGAGTTGTGAAAGTTCAACAAACTTCCTGTTAATCCTTATGTTTGAAGGTCTATCATCAATCTTAGATTTATTATAGAACAAAATTACTCAATTTTATTGATCTATGATAAATCATTAGTTTATTATCAATGATTTATTATAGAGTATTTTGGTTTTATAGTTCGTAGCATTTTCATCGTTGAACATTCTGACAAAATTTAAATCAATAAGAAAGCAAAAATATAATGTAATGACCCATCTGGTCATTACTAAATTTTTAGCACTACAAGCGTAAGAATTAAAATTTTATGGGTATGAATTTTTATTTTTGGAGTTGTAGGTATAAGAGCTATGTAAATATTGAGTAAAATATACTTAAAATAAAGTGGACCTGGCTAGGCGAGTCCCGCCGTAGCGACCAATTTGTCGCTAGAGCAAGCTCGTTGTAGCGAGAGACGTGAACCAAAATTCCGTGTTTAAGTTATTTAAGGGTCCAGCTCCTACTCTAAGGGGTTTTTCCTCCTAAACATGCCCTAGGGTAACTTTTAAAGCATTACACCCAAGAAAAGAGAGGTGTAGCCCTCCAAGAATGTGGTACCACCATCTTCCTCACCAATCCTCCATCAAGAATTCTAGATTGAGGAAAATGAACGAAGTCCTGCTGGTGTTATAGCAGCAACTTGGTATCGAGGTAGGTTATTGTTTAATTTGAGTTTAGACTTTGATTAGTGAATCGTATATACTTATAAAGTTGACGGGGAAGGCATGAATAAACCTTCATGTATGGTTTTGATTGGTTATTACCTAGAATAACATAGGAAAACATGCATAAGTAGTGTGTTATGTGCCATTGTTGATACATGATCAAAATTTGGATAAGATAATATAAGAGGAGTATCATTGGCCTAAAACGAACTCAAAGAGAAGAAACATGGCGAAATACTAAGTGCTTGGGGGTAATAAAAAATTTATGAACTAAAGGAAAAGTGTCTCGATTAGAGTAATTACCGCATTATTTGTAAAACTGCTAATGTGATGATGCTTATGAACGGGGAAAATAATGACGCACGAAAAGGTTACACTCTTAAACTGAAATTGATAATTCTAGTCTAATAACGCCTGTTGAGTAATAGTGTCAAACGACTGCATCCTTATATGACCCTTCTTGTATGAATAAACTATTAAAATGTTGAAACTTGTTATACATATATATACACATATATAATAGTTATGTGCATTTTTTATAATCAATATGTACTTTGTTGTATTATCTTGTGTAATGGTTGAACATAGGACATATTGAGATATGTTGATGACAAGTGAAGAACACTTGAGTATTCTGAATGAGCGGATTATGTACATTGTGAGCTTATGGATGAGATATTATATGATGATATGATTTATTCAAGTCCAATGTGAGCTAATGGATGAGCAGTTATATGGGAGCTGGTACCATGCTGGTACAGTACATAGACACCTAGGGTCCCTGCAAATCATGACTGGTTGGATAAGATTAAAGATCCACTAGCATATATGAAAGATGAGTGTTCTGATTTGATACAATGTAAGACTGATGATATACGGAGGCTATACAAATGTGATTCAGTATTGGTGTAATTTCCTAACTTGATACTATCGCCTTTATACTTGCAAATTGTTGTGATGACTCTTATGTCTATTTAGTCACTTACATGTTTGATATTGATTTACATGGTTTATCTGAATATGATTTAATTATCTGGTTATTATTGTCTATTTGATCCCTGGATGTTCGGTCTTTATGTCTTATTGGGACAATTGTGGATGGTCGGCTATGATTATGGGCGATGCCTTTGTTAAAAATGATAGTAGTCAAGAACATGATATTCCTTGATAGTGAAATTATTGAATAAATGGTAATTGGCATGTGTAATTATGATAGTGCTAAGTAATAGTAATTGCATTGGTGATCCTTGAAGTTATCTAAAATGAGCATAAAGGTCTAAGGCTTATAACTAGAGACTCTTTTAAAAATGGTAAGGATAATTCTAATTTTATATGGACTCATTGAGGTAATAGGGTAGGGTACGACCAAGTAGCATAGGTTACTACATGAAATTAATTGTTGATATCATGATTTTATACTATGTTGCGAGAACTAATTTTAGTCAATCAATGATGTTTATCAGTATTTGTGGTGTACTGATACTACTCTTACTACACCCTCTGTGGCGTGTAGGTTTGTTATAGGTTGAAGTTTCATTGTTGAGGTAGTGGGGTACTCATCATCAGCTTTTGCACCTCTTTCCTTAAGCAAAGTTCTATCTTTTATTTTGTCATTACTCCGATTAGAAGCTCTTGTACATGTCTAGACTAGATCCATGAGAAGTACTGTTTAAAGGTTGTAACTGTAAAAGGTTTTCAAAACTTTACTTGATAATATTTTGTATGAATATGTTTATTCTTCATTAAATGGTGTTTATAAAGGGATGGATGGTAAGGATTCTCCTATTTGACTAAAGTCAAGTAGGTGCTCGCACAATCCAGAAAATTGGGTTTTGTGAAGTTGGTATCAAAGCTTAGGATACCAGTCTCATAAATACAAGAGTGATGTCAAGGAAAGTCCTATGGATTAATGTATAGACATCCACATTAAATCCTTGAGAAGCTATGAGGCATCTAGGAAGTTTTTCCTTTTATTCTTTCCTATCATGCAGTCCCAATTTATTGTTCACCTAAGTTGAGTTCAATTGGTATCTGGAGGATTTCAATTGGTATCTCGAAGAGTCCATTTAGTATCTGGGGGATTCCAATTGGTATTTGGGAATGAGAGCCCTATTAGGGTGTTAACTGAAAGTTGTATGATTGAAATAATAGTGAATGAGGTATAGTCCTATTATTAAAGTGAGAAGTACTTGTGTAGCACCAATCTTCCTAGAAAGCATCGCTGTAGTGAAAGGTTTCTCATCACAGCCGGTCCGTCATAGCGAAGTGACTCTCGCTATAGCGTGCCTATGCTAAGTGGACAGGACTACCATAGCAACCATGCGGTCACCCTTGCGCTCTCGCTACAGCGAAAAAACCATCTGCTGCAACAGACAAGGCATTAACAAGAATCCATCCCCTATATTAGGGACTCCAAAAATCCATTCAAAAGTTGTAAAGACTAGTAAATATATGTAAAACAAATCTAACATAGATAATGTTATCCAAAATAGAGGCCATTGTCTTTTGGATGCCACCAATGGGAACCCATATATCGAAACAAATTACCCAAATAGAAACAATATTATCTAAACATGATAGGAAAGGAAATTGTCCAACAACTAATCCTACAAGGGTAGAAAATAACCAAGCTGAAATACAGGGGAACAAAAAGGAAGGAGATGCACTATGCTGCTACCAAACTGGTTGCTCCATCGCTTGCGGACCTGAGCCCCCAGAATCCTCGCTGTCTAGTTCACTCATAGAAGAGAACTATTGGGCATCCTCCCTAGACACCTTTGGGAGCCTTGAGCAGGAATCTAAGATCCTCAGGAGACTCTTCATTCCCTTCCACATCTGGATTAATAATTTGTTCCGTGAGTGCCTCTTCATCTTCTTTGCCTCCAAGTCCGCCTAGATCTTGACATGGGCCTAGACCAGGGATTCAAAGCCACCTTGTAAAGCATCTGTGATACTTGTAGCAACACTTATGCCCTCAAGGAGAAGTATGGGAAAATCACTCAACAGCTCTCTCATGGCGGTTATATCCACCTCCATATGCTCAAAGGGGCTCGAAGGTCAGGAAGGGCCAGCCCCATCTCCACTACCCCCAGGTCATTGTTGCCCTCACCATCTGAGCCAACCTTTATCTTCTTCTTGATTCACCCGGGTGCACCCTTCACCCTCAGAGGGTCGAAAGGTTTATCATAATCAATCATGTATTCCTTCGACTCCTTAGTCACTCCCGCCTGCTCACACAGTGCAGTAATGAGGGAGGGGAATGGCAAGCTTTGCCCACTCTTCATTGCAAAGTACCTTCACTCCTCCACCACCTATTCCCCCATATTGACCAACACACAGTCCAAAATATAAGACGGTACTAAGGCCTGGTGGTAGGTCACGTTGCTAACATTGCTAGAAGGGTGAATCCTTCTAGCCACCAGGTTCAACCACCTCCGGGCCTCCACATGAAGTGGGTACTCTTGATCCCCATCCCGCTATTGACCCAGGTGATCCTACCTCTATTCTCATCCTGCACCTGTTAACCAGCCACTGCCCATTTTCTTCTATATTATTTGTCCTAAGCTCGATCTCCAGGGGGTTAGGCAATCCCAACAGCTCATTGATTATGGCCGCACTAATCCTAAAGGTCACTCCAAACTTAAATACACAGGTCCGGGCTAGCCTAGTTCACAGTATGGAGAATAGCATAAAACTCCCTCACACACAGCTCGTTGCATGAGCAAGGCTCCTCCACCAGCTAGCCTCGTCCCCTCACCTGCCACAAGGAAAAGAACTCCAGCGCCCATTCCTCTATGCAATCTATGATAAAGTACCAGTCGAGTATAAGTCCCTTTGACCTTTTGCTTCATGAATCTCTACTTGCAGTGGTCATTGACGAACCTTATGTAAGAAGAGGTGTCACTACTTTGGGCTATGACCATAATAATCCTATAAAAATAATTATGTTAGATGATATATTCAAAGATAGGATGACAAAAGGTTAAGCGTAAACCATAGGGAGCCACAAAAACTCAGTGCTAATTCAATAACCACTAGCATGTGTGACAGAAGAATGTTCTAATTTGATACAAAATAAGACTAATGATATACAAAGGCTTTACAACTATTATTTAGTATGCGTGTATTTCCTGACTTGATATGATTTCATTTAGACTTGCAAATTATTGTGATGACTTTTATATCTATTCGGTGACTTACATGTCCAGTATTGATTAACATGCTTTGTCTGAATATAATTTAATTACCTGATTATTATTATCTACTTGATCACTGGAGGTTTGGTGCTTATGTGTTATCGGGTCATCTATGGATGGTCGGCCATGATTGTGGGCGATGTCTCTGTTAAAAATGATAATAGTCAAGAACATGATATTCCTTAATCATGAAATTATTGAATAACCAATAATGGCCATGCGTAATTATGATGGTGCTAGATAATTTTGTAATTGTGTTGGTGATCCTTGAAGTTAGCTAAAATGAGCATAAAGGCCTAGGGCCTATAACTAGACTTTTTTAAAACAATAAAGATAATTCTAATATTGTATGGAATCATTGAGGTAATAGGGTAGGGTACAACAAAGTGGCATAGGTTATTGCATGAAATTAATTATTGATGTTGATTTTATAATGTGTTGCATAAACTAATTTTAGTCAACTAATGATACTTACCAGTATGTATGGTGTACTTATGATACTCTTGCTATACCTTTTGTGAGGTGTAGATTTGTTACAGGTTAAAATTTCATTGTTGAGGTGGCAGGGTATTCATCATTAGCTTCTGCATCTCTTTTCCTCAAGCGAAGCTATGTCTTTTTGATGTTGAGCATATTCCTATACCCATTTTCCCTACTTTTACCCATCTTTTATCATGTTTTGAGATGATTATCCTTATGAAATGTATGGTTTCATGAATGTGTGTGTGAGTTGAGCTAACAAATATTTTTATATGATTTTGGCAGGTAACACATGGAAAAATACTCAAAAATGATCCAAGGTTTGAAGAAAGAAGAATTCGAGGAAAATTTGGCTTGGTGAGATAGTTGGAGTGGCGCACTAGAGCTTGAACTTCAGACATAATTTTTTTAACACTCTGGCGAGATAGCTGAAGTGGCACACCAGTGCCCGAACTTCAGACAAAATCTTTTCCAACACTCTGACGAATAGCTGAAGTGGTGCACCAGAGCCCAAATTGCAGAAGAAAAATATTCTAACGCTCTGGTGCATTGGCTGAAATGGTGCACCAGAGCCCAAACTTCAGAAGAAAAATTTTCTAACACTCTGGTGCATTGAGAGAAGTGACGCACCAACACTTGAACTACAGAATTTTGACTAACACCTTAGCGAGATAGGAGAAATGGCGCGGAAGAAGCCAAATTTTAGAGAAAATTCAAGCCAAGTCTAGCGAGATGGATGGAGTGGCGCGTCAAAGTCTATCTAGGATGGATTTTTCTAAGTCCAAAAGTTGTATTACTTAAGGGTAAAAGAGTCATTTGTTACCATGCTTGTAAATACTTAGCCTAGGGCATTTGATAGGAATATTTTTCATTAGATAGATCGATTCTACGAAGTATTCTGTGGGAGAGATAAGAAGTTCATTTTCTTCTAGGTTTTTCTTCTTTACTTTTACCTTTGTTAATTCGAATGACGAATTATTTAGTTTTGCACTTGAACATGAGTGGCTAACCTCCTTTTCTGGGGTTTTGGCCATGACTGATTGTTGTAGTTTTAATGTTCGTTTATGCTAGACTTTCACTTCTTATTTTCAAGATTGTTTATGCTTACTTTATTTCATGTTTATTTGTTAGATTGATCACCTTTCGAATATTATCTGTTAGCTTGTTATTTGAACTCGGGAGAGGGAACTAATGAGGGTTAAAAGAAAGTATAAAATAGGTTTCAATTATCTTGTTCAATAGTTCAAGAGTTAATTTCATTGTTGAGGATAGGGATATACCCTGCAACCCTATTCAGTTGAGCCAAGCAGCTTAAACCGTCGTCTCATGTTTCTCCTGCAACCATAGCAATATAGGTGTTAGGGATCCGAAGATAGTTTTTGGCTATTCAGGAGAATAGTTGAGAAGTGAGTTTGTATCTTGCAACTAGCAATCTTAGAAGAATGTTGGCTAGCATATTCAAATCCTAAAACTCAACCTGAAAGACAAAGTGCCAAGACCCTGGATTTATTTATCATTTGAATTATAAACTCTTTTTGTGAACGAATTTAGTTTCTTAGTCTAATTTATATTCCAAGTTTAGTAGAATAATTCAAAAACCTTTTCCCCATTTTAATTGTGTTCAATTGAATAGCGAAAACAAAAGTTTAGACTTAAGCAATTAATCTGTCAAGTCTCCATGGATACGATATCGGGACTTCACCATCCTATATTACTTGAAGACCATGTGCGCTTGATGGCATCACTTTTACTTTGTTATTACTCTGATTTGAAGATTACTCTGATTTCAGTTGTTGTATGTCTAGAATAGATCCAATGGAAGTACTATTAAAGGTTGTAATTGTAAAAGATTTTGAAACTTTACTTGATAATAGTTTTTATAAATATGTGTATTCTTGATTAAATGGTGCTTATAAAGGGATGATGATAAGAAGTTCATTGGGCTTGAACTCGTAAGTGCCGACATGATTCAGCAAATTGGGTCGCGTCATAATTATATATATATATATATATATATATAAAGGAGACTTAGAGGCATGCCAATGTATATGTCTAAGTGGCCTCCATTCTTATTTCTTTCTTTTTCTTATTTTTTTAAAATTTTTTCATTTTAAAATATTTTTATTTCATCTATTTAATTAATGTCATTTAATGTTATGTTATTAAACAAGATCCACTAAATAAAATAAATAATAATAATAATAAATTAAATTAAAATATAATAAAAGGAAAATTCCTAACTTGAAAGTTGCATTACCACTTTAACCCTCCACTACATAAATTAAAATAAATATAATATGTAAAAATATCATCATATCATATTATTATATATGGAGAAGCCAAAAATAAAAAGTTATATTACTATTTTTTCTTCACTAAATTAAAAATTTTAAATATTATTATTATATTAGAAAATTAATTTAACAAAATAATTATATATTTTTAATTTTAATTAAATTACATGTTTTTTTTGTTTTTTTAATATTTAAATAACAATAAATAAATATAACTAATAAATAATAATGATGATAATAAAAAATAAGAATAAGAATAAATGTAAATAATAAATAATAATAAAATATAAAAATAAATATAAATTATAAATAACTAACTAACTAACAAATAATAATAATAATAATAATAATAATACAATAATAATATATTAAGTGGAAAGCCAAAAAGAAAAGTTGAAAGACCAATTCCTCATCTTGTATTAAATATTCAATGACCATTTTACTCTTCAATCTAAAACAATTTCTATAGTTTTATGTACTAAAAAGTAAACTGCAGAGCAAAATACTATTATTCTAATAAATATTATTAGACTATTAAATAGCTTACAATAATTAGTGGATGAGAAATTAAATTTATTATAGTCTATTCAATTTCTTGGAGTTGCTTTCCTTTAATACTTTGAGGGATGTGTGTGTGTGTGTGTGTGTGTGTGTGTATTATATTATATCATCTTATATCATATATATTTATTTTTAAAATGAAAAACCTAAATTGAAACGTTGAATTACCAAAATGTCTATTAACATTGAACGATCATTTTTATTCTTCATTTCAAACACTACTACTATTAATAATTTATTTTAAAAATAAAAATAAAAAAAGTCGAAAGATTAAAAAACCTTTTGATAGATAATACTTCTAACAACATTTAATCATATTAACAAAGAGGATTGCTTCACCTTCAACAATTATTAAATCTCTATTAGATTTTATTAGATATGGTATAGACTGAAATGGGACACCATAAGAATTAACTGCTGGAGCCGTATGAGGTAAGAAAATTCTCAAGTACAGTTCTAAGGGAAGAATTGAACTACTTTATTCCGCCAATTGCAATATTTACGCAATTGTCGAATTGCTCACATTTCAGTTTTATTTGTTCCATTTTGAGCTTTCACCGGTAATGACAACAAATTATTACGTTATTTGGCACATTTTATTGCTCTATATATAAATGTGCAACAAAAATATTTCATCACTTTTCTCTCTCTATTTTATTTATGATTTTAAATTCTTTTTTATCCCATAAAAGGTTACGACTATATTTTTGATCAGGACACCCATTTTCTGTAGATTTCCATGTTATCTTAGGGCTTGTATTTTTGGATTGGTAATACTATGATATTAAGTTTCACTAAAAAATTATTGTTGTGTCTATGAAAGGTCCTTTTGCCAACAGATTTGTTTTTTTCAAATGCTCCAATGCCATCATATATCTAAACACCTAATTTTGCCCTTCCTTTAGCTCAATGGCAAACCATCCAATACAAAAGCAGCAATTATCAACAGAACTCTTGAGTTCCACAAACGGTTACTCACATTAGATACTTTAATGTTTTCCTCAACAAGATGATGAGGCTAGTTCAAAAAAAGGAGAGATGAGTTTACATGTCTGGTGAGGGCTTCCTGGTTTTTCAAGAAACCCCTCAGGAGTATCTTTTGTAATATTTTATTTTCAAAATTTATGATTTTTTTAATATTTTTAATTTTTGAAAATTTTAATTTATAGTGTTTTTTTTTATTTTTTTAGAATTTTTAATTTTATGGTTTTTTTTTTGTTTTAATTGATTAATTATTTGATGTATTATTCAAGTTTTCTTTCAAATAGCTATATAAGAAGGTCCAGTTCTTTTTTTTTTGAATGGATGAATATTTATTTGATAAAAATATATTATCTTATATGAAAATCTTTAGAACATGATTAGGGAGAATGGTTCTTATGGAGAGCTCTGTGATTTAAAAGCACAAGATTAGTCTGCATTTAATAATATGTTGTCGAAATATCAAAAAGGAGATTGTCAACCGGAATATTTGATAATAGAAGAACTCGGTGGTATTGAAGAAAGTTGAGTAACAATTTAGTTATTTGTGTATAGCTACAAACTATAATAGTGACTGTCAAGTTATTTGGATACTTATTAATCATCAATTTCAGTTTGTACTTTTCTTTAAATTTTCAATTACTTATTATTTATATATTTCGATACTATTTTAATCATATTATGTGTTGGAGTGACATTGTTATCCTTCTATTAGAGGTCAAGAATTTGTTATATCAAATCAAACTTTGGACTTCAAGAATTGAATAATATATATTAAGAACGCCATTTATAAGAAAATATTTGAGATGTCGATGCATAATTGTACATAAGAACATCAATATGAATCTCATTCATCATATCTATTGTTTTTAAATTTTCTATGTTAATGATTTGTATGTTCAAATTTCATGTTAGTCATCACACATATGATTAAATATTATTTATCATTTAAATTTATTGTATATAATGATATGGGAATACAATGCAAATGCAATGGGATTCAAACTATCATATAAAAAGTGAAAAACAACAAAATTAAAATTGAATTACTAAAATAATCTGAATATCCTTTAAAATGCTGTATATTTTTACGTATCTAACATGGTCTTCTGGCATTATCGCACAAGTATTAAATTATTTTAGAAAATAAATGAAATTAGATTAAATGAAAGTTATTGCACTTTAATAAGAAATAATTAAATAACAAATTCCCATTTTCAATTAAAAGGCTTTTGGATAAATGCAAACCGTTAGTTTATATTGTATTTGATTAAAGTAATTGACAATGTATCTATCATTTAGATTTAATAGGATTCTAATTAATAGTTAATTTAATTTTTTTTGCATTTATCTTGCCTTGCCAAATAATTTATGATAATATTTGTGAACGGTAAAGCTAAAGCTTACACACATGAAGGAAAAATAATGTGCAGAAGATGAAAAAATATTAAATCATTAATAAATGAGAAAATGCAAAAATTTAAAAAATATAAAAAAACTAAAAAAAATAAAAAAAATAAAAAAAATAAAAAAAATATATAATTCAAAATTATTAATAACAAATAAAAATTAAAAATAACAACTTAATATAACTATGGTAATATATATTATTTATTATCTCTACGTTATTAAACTCAAATATCCAATGAAGCAAAATTGAATTACTAAATTAATTTTAATAAATTAAAAATATTAAAAAAATCAAAAAAGATAAAAAATATTATTAAATAAAAAATTTAACTATATTTTGTAATATAATTAGAATACAAAAATTACTATTATCAGCTTCTAAGAACACATAAATTAATATATATATATATATATATATATATATATATATATATAAAGGAAGAATATGGATATGATGGTGCATATACTTAAAACCACTTTTCATTTATCTTCTTTTCCTCATTCTTTTGATATTTTCCCATTTATAATGCAACCTAAAATTATTTAGTTATTTCTGACTATATTTTTCTACTTATCCATCTCTTTTTCTGGTTTAGAAAGTCCAAAAGTCATTCCTACTAAATTAATAATTATTTAATATATCATAACTAATTAAATTTTAAAAAAACAAAAAAAACATGTAATTTAATTAAAATTAATTTTTTAATATTTAACTCAAGTGTAATCTCTCTCTCTATATAAAGGAAGAATATGGATGTGATGATGTGACATGCTTCTAAAACCACCATTTCTATTTATCTTTTTCTCAATTGACCTTTTTCATTTATAACAATCTAAAGTTATTTAATTATTTTTTAATTATATTTTCTTACCTATCCATCTCTTTTCAGTTTAGAAAGTCCAAAAGTCATTCTCATTAAATTAATAATTATTTAATATATATATATTCAATTTATTTTATAAATATTTGATACTCTATTCAATTATTTTTTCTAATATTTAACTCAAGCGTAATCTCTCTCTCTATATATTAAAGAAGAATATGGATGCACATGTGGTATGCTTCTAAAGCCACCATTTCTATTTATCTTTTTCCTCAATTTTTTGACCTTTTTTCTATTTATAAATAACCTAAAGTTATTTAATTATTTTTTTAATTATATTTACCTATCCATCTCTTTTCGGTTTAGAAAGCTCAAAAATCTAAATTGACATTTATTTAATATATATTCAATTTATTTTATGTACATTTGATTAACTTAGTCATTATTTTCTAATATCTAACTCATGTAATCTATATCTATATCTATATCTATATCTATATATATCATAATTTTGGTTTATAGCGAAAGCTGATGTGGCATAGTTCTTTAGCCTCCAATCTCTTTTGACTTCTTTTGCTCCTTTTTCTTCCCTTCCATCGACAAAATACATTCCTCCAAAAATTAGAAAAGAAAATGAGTATAGCTTATTTACCCTTATTATTGCTATACTTTTAATTATTTCTTCCTATCACGGTCACTTCTTCTTAACTTCCCCTTGGATATCTCATTACTTTACTATTTTTTTTATTTTTTTTGGTTTATTTTATATTTAAAGATATTTTAGACATAAAAATTTTTTTTAACTCATATAAGTACATACTTCAACACACGAATCAGAATCAAACTTGCAACTTAATCTCTCCAAAATTAGATATTTACACTTTCATTACCTATCAGTTTACCT
This sequence comes from Datura stramonium, assembly GCA_018107945.1. Classification (NCBI taxonomy): domain Eukaryota; kingdom Viridiplantae; phylum Streptophyta; class Magnoliopsida; order Solanales; family Solanaceae; genus Datura; species Datura stramonium. The sequence continues at coordinate 21,575 of JACEIK010009596.1, read as the reverse complement.
GAAGGTTTAAAGGTGTTAGACTGTTGAATCTGAGATTTCTATGAATGATACATGCTTAGCGATTTATGCTCGTAGGTTCATGTGAATTCCGTTTCTAATTACGCCGACTAGGATTTCGACGATGAATAAGATCGTTTTAGTATCATCCGGAAGATTATAGTGTTTTGACTAAGTATTGCTCCGATTGATGGCGGTGTCACCAAGAGGCGTTGGGTTGATACTAAAAGAAATAGAAGAGGAAGAAGACTTTAAAAAAGAGTTTATATTATCCCTGATAAATAATTTCATAAGGCACAATGGATGGAATTATAAGGAGAAAATTTAGAAACTTTATGACGAACAGACAGCTGAGAGAAAGGGCAGTACTTAGAAAATTATATGAAAAAAATTCGAATGATTTTCTCGATTGTTGTCTATGATTAGGAATTCATTAGTTTTTTAATTTTTCTTTTCAATTTTCGTCGGCCTCTTATTTCTTTTCTAATTATAAGAAACCAAAAACTTCTTTTTGTCCATGATTTTGCGTTTTATTATTATGGATAGAGTGATATATCCATATATATAATTGTTAAAAATATAACAAGATTAAACTTACAAAAAATTAAAAAAATTAAAAATATTTTTAATTATATTATAAGCAATCTTCAATTTTTCCTTAATACACCATTAAATATACTAACATCTTTCACAAATTCTTTAGTCAAAGAATTCTATAAGATATTAAAAGAATTATAAAGACATAGAATTTATGAACGATGTTTGATCTTAATTTTTTTTTGAAAATATACACTAAAAATGATTAATATTTGCGTACATGATAGTTTTTATCTTCTACTTTTGTCTATATATATATTTACTGATGACAAGATTAATTATTTTATAAATATAAATATAATATATTGTTTTAAATGATCGCGCAAAGCTTAATTAGAAGTTACTAGTCTGCATTAATACTAATTTGAAAAAGTATTTGTCCCCAACACAAAAAGAGCAGAAATAGCAGAAATCTTTCTATATATAAAAGTTTCCAAAACTTTCATCTGCTACTTTTATAAATGAAAGTTTTGTAATGAAATATATTTAAATTAAAACAAACAGAATAACTACTAAGGGTTGTGGGGTGATACAAGGTCATCTATCTCAAGATGGATCTTCGCTATCACCGCAGAAATGAGTGATACGCTGATGATGCATCTTCAATCTTGTTTGGTCCTCACTGTTCTACAGATCAACTGTTCATAGTCGTTCTAGGGAAGCTTGATGTCATGCAGCGACAATTGATGGTGATTATAGTGGTGGTTTCTTCCAGGTCTAGGTAGTTGCACTCGTCTCACCATTTTACTGTGAACTTGGAGGCTTTTGTGTATTCTATATATTATAAAAAGATATAGATGAACTAATATTTATAGATCAAAGGAAGAATTAGAGGAATCATCGGCCAAGGATGAAGGGACACGAATGCTATGTTTCATATTAGACACGACTTAAATGTCATGTCGTATGATTAGGAAGGTTTTTTAAGTAACTGTGGGTTTTGAATTTTCATAATTACATCTGCTCGAATTTACAATAGGGCTGATCTCTGTAGATCATAGGAATATAACTCGTGGTTGATTACATTTTACATCATCGGGTATGGTGTATGCTGTCATAGACTAAATGTAGTATATATTATAAAACTCAAGTGGTTGGTCGAAAAGTAGACCATGTTACACCCCGTGAAGTTCTAGCATTTAGCTGACCTATCTGCATGTTGGTTGAGAGTTTTAGAATGTCATACGGTGAGGAAAAGGCCCGGGAAAGGCCGAACGAGTGCTGGTTGAATTTCGCAAGAGGAGATGAACCAAGGTCGCCTGGGAAAAGGGCAACGAGCCAGGGACCTCCGCGTTAGCCAACATGGCACTTGAGTCAAATGGTGTGTTGGTCACGTACACGCTACATGTATTTGCTGCAAGTATATATAGACTCACCCTTTAGATTATTATCATTCTCATATACTAATGATTTGTAGAGATATGGATGAAGAGAATATATAATTTTCTTCCTTCAATTATAAGCTACTAAACACCGTCCAAATTTAGCAATTAACTTCGGGTATCAAGATAAGGCTGCAGGAGCATTTCTACGGAGTTAGTTTCGTGAAATTCGCTTCTCGCGAATCGTCAGTCTCCAGAAAAGCCAAAAGTGATTGGAATTGCTCCAAACTAGTTTTAATACACTCCTAGGCTTAAAGTAAGTACTTCTCCCTTCTAGAACTCGAGAAATTATGAGTTTAATCGCTCTTCGATAAATTTGTAAGAATAGCCTTAGATATATATCAAGTATCGCTTTCCAAGATAGTAATGAAGTTAGTTCTATTCTTTGAATATGATTACAGTTGGGGGAGAACAACTGAATACTAGCCAAAACTCCTCGCCAGTTAATCGGTAAACCAGCAGTCGAGGTATGTAGCCAATCTCTTTGGCAAGTTAGTTTCTCCAGTATAAACAAAGTGATGGAATCCTAATAGAAGATATCATAAACAAGATATCATTCTTAGTATGGAATTTAATAAAGCATGTCAAGTATCATATCATGTCTAAAGATGAGACTCAGTACAACATGTTAGAGATTATGTTATTATCTTATTCAGTGTGTTATATGTAGTTATTTCTATAAGTTGAGACGGATTAATGTTTGTTGATTACCTAGCTTCCGTGGGACTCTGCAGCCACAGTCAGACGTAATTGGCCCGCCTGTGAGGGCGGCGGTACGTCGCTCTATGGAGTGGCATGCTGTCTGCTAGGACAAGATGGACTGCCAGTTTCCCCATATTTTGTCGGTTGGCCTATACACTCCCCCGAGTGCTTATGCCCGGGGTGTTGATTTTATCCTCCGACTCACAATTATAGTCAAGGGCCCAAATGGCCCAAGTTGCATACCTGTGTGACTCGCAGATTGCTTATAGTTACTAGGTGATGTGGTATGACCTGGGTAGGGTAAATAGATTTGCATGATTGTACCTTCCGGGCTTATGGGGGCCAAACGGCGAGTGTTGTAAGCAGTGTTATGCCATGTTATTTTAGTTATGGTTAGATAGACAAGAGGACGCCACGCTACTGTGTACGACCTCACTCTTTTCAGAATAGTTACGTTGCCCTGGAACCAACTATTTCAGCCAGTTTCCCAGTCTGTCTTTCTTATTGCTCCAGTTACTATCAGTTTTTATTATTTACTTTCAAAGGCTTTCATATTGCTTTCCTTATCCGCATCAGTGGTACCGACGGCCGTTTGGGGTGCTGCATTACTTTCCCATAAATATGACGAGGAGCAGATCCCTGTATTCTGCACTCAGCGATACAGAGCCTTCAGCTCCTTTCATCTGGAGCTTGGAAAGTCAGAGGTTTACTCTCCTTTGATTGTGCAGTATGGGAGGCTGGGGCCCCGTCCTACCATCTTATTATTCCTGAGGTCATTATATTATATTCCCCCAGAGTTAGATGTACTACAGCCGTGTGGGGACATATATGTGCTCTATATTGTATGTGATGGCCGTGTCTTTGTTCAGTTGAGCAGCGTTAGTGACCTTGTTTGGTCACAGATCAGTTTAGCACCAGATTTCATTTTTTAGATATAACTAGACAAAGATGTTGGCCTTGTCAACCCGCATAGGATCCCTTGCAGTTGGTTGTTCTGGTTAGCTGTTTATATCCTTACAGGTAGCTATAGGCCAGTCAATCGAGGCTGTGTTTACAGCCGTTATATATCTGTCATTTTCTTGAATCTAGAGTTAGAGTCAGCCTGGCACTGTAGTCTTTAGGCTCGCGTAGTCCGGCAGTCCGTATCCTAGTAGGGCATCAGTGCCACCATGCTCCCAAGGTGGGGGTATGACAGACTAGAAACTAAGTGATAGATTAACATTAACTGACCTTAGATTTTCAAAATGATTACAAAGTGCAAACAATATTTTAAAAAATACATTAAAATAAAAATCAAGGGAATGCTATCCTTATTATTTCCACATTACTTTCTTTGTCATTCCCTTGAACATTGAGCACTTATTTTTTCTTACTAGGATTCTGAAAGATTTTGAGATGCCAGGAATTCAATACATCTTTTTCCTTTCACGTTGGGGATTGTAAAAGGGTGGCGGAAGGTCCATGTCTAACAACTCCTTGGGCACCATCAATTCAGACTCTAGATGGACTAGATAAATACTTTTAGCATATACAATGATGTAGGATTGAACTTTATACATAGATGAAGAATAATCACATATATGCTTGAACCATATCCTTTACCATACTTCAATCTCAAGACACATTGCATGAGTACAATAAGAGTTTTACTAAGCCATTCTCTGCAGAATATATTTTTTCCAAGTAGATTGACTTTACTAAGTTAGGAAGAGACACCCAACAACGGTGAATCCAAGCAGCATCCCGTTTATATTATTGACACGTAAAGTTTCATCCTCAGTCATCTTTTCATCATCTTTTTAGTTGAAGGTATCTAATATAGTGTTTGAATTACATATTTGTATGCCTCTGCCTGGATTTTTCAGCAAACCCCACAGAAATGGAATCATGACAACCATCGTGCATTCTCTCATCCTTCAACATAGCATTAAGTGAATTAGAGATTTTTGTTGTCATCACATTGTACTTATTTCTTTGAAAATATGTTATGCCTGACTTGTTAAATCCAATTTCTAACCTTCGGAGGCACAACAACTTGGGGATATTTATTTTTGAATTGTTGAAAATGCCTACCCAAACGCCTTATAAACCATATGTATTTTCCACATTATAGTAGATATGAAGATAATCACATTGAAAATTATTTTAAGGTTTTCCTAAGATGCCTGCTACAAAGTCCATGATGAAGATGCGCATAAACACTAGAAATACGATTAGTTATGCGTTTTCGGTGTCTTATCAGATAATGCACTACCATTCATCAAGAGATTATAAAACTTCATGTGTTTGGAAGAAGAAGGTCCAAGATGCATCACACTCTTTGTCCTCCACATAAAATGCAATTGGATATATATGATTCTCAGTATCCTGTGTAACAGTAAACAAAAAGACAACCTCATAATTATTGTATAAAAATGTTCCATCAATGAAAATAATCCTCCTCAAGGAGTATCCTCAAATGTAAGTAATTATAAGATAAAATGTAATATAAGAACCTCCCTTCCCCATCAATGGAAATGATATTCTTGGAACCATAATCTAGAGTGTTAACCCATTTAAGAATAGTTGATAAGCAAGAAATACATATGCTCTGATCTTCCCTAATTATATTCTTCACGATTACACCTCCTCTCAACATTTCTAATAGCTTGCAAAACACAACTCCTCAGGAACCTTTTATCAATTTCTTTCCATTGTCCCTTTTCATCAATATAGATTCATCAAGATTGAGGTAAACACATCTAACAAGACATACTTATGAATGCCTGTACATAGTTTTAAACTTGCAATTGCACCACCAACGATTTGTAGATGCAAAACCTATCCAAGTTCTTATACTTATTGGCCCTCAACATCTGTGACAATAAATTAGGAAGATAATAATATTCCACCTATAAAATTCTATAACTTTGATTTAAAATAGAAAGGCATCTTCACTGAAGCTTTCTTCAATAACAACTTCAATTGTCTCATTATTGACCGTTTGACCATGATAAAATTATTTTCATCAGTGCCATGGTATTGGCTTGTGATCCAATATGCTGCTTAACACCACCATCACACTCTTCGTTATCACTTCGAGAATCATCCACATCCTATCACCACCCTCATAATGCATCATAATCAACTAAGAACTGATATTGAAGCTTCTTCTTCAGATCTTGAGCAACAATATCTTTAAAGTTGGTCCTGGAACCATCAACAATAGCATCAAGTATATACAACCCCACCTGCTCCATTTATTCACATAGAAAGATACCAGTTCATAGCATCTATCAAATAATAATGCTAAAGTCTCAGGCCTACAATTTAACTCCCCAGCTTTTACAGACGCTCACAACCAAGTCATTATATGTATCAGCTGCATCGTACGACAATGACCACCCACACTTACCACATTGCTCAAATATTTTGGAGTTCCCTCCCATTCACCTATATAATCATCACTCACTACAAATACACTCTGCTAATCACACAGAATAAATCTATATGTAATTGATGAATCATTTTCCATGGCTGTGGCTTATGACTGTGAAATCACAGACAGACAAAAGAGAAGGGATATTATGTTATCACAACAAAGTTGAGCACCAAATGTAATAATGATTCCATAAAATAATTTATAATCCCAAAACGACTTCAATGTTCTGTTGAGCTAGGAATCACGCTGGTGTACACTGAGTTTTTGGCATAATGGGGAAAAACCAATTTATAATGATATATTCCATCATTACTAATCTTTGCACTCACAAAAGATAAAGATTAAAATTGTATGGGTATGATTTTGGAGTTGTATGTATAAGTGGTAAGCAATATTATGAAACAGGAATTAAAATAGAAAGCAGGCCCAGTCGTGAGAACTGTCATAATGGCCAGTCTGTCACTATAGGAGATCCGCCAGCAAGAGGTTGTGATCACTTGAGTAGAGACACTTGGACTGCAATTTCATGCTTAAACTATTTCAGGGTTTCACTCCCATTCTAAGGAGGGTTTCTCCTTAAAATGCCCTAGGGTAAATTTCCTAAGATATTCTCACCTAAGGACAGAGAGGTTTAGCCCTCCAAGAATGGTTTCACCATTTTTTCCACTAATCATCAGTAATCAGATTAAGGGCTAGGAAAATTGACGCCCTAATGGTAAGTGTGGGAAATTTGGTCTGAGGCAGGTTATATTACTTGATTAAACTTTGATTAGTGAACGTGAATAAAAGCATTTTATAAAACTAACAGGAGAGGGCGTGAATAGGAAAATGTACTGGTATTTCAGTTGTTTCACCTTGAATAAATATAGAAAAGTATGTTTGAGTAAGGTGATGTATCATTGTCGATATACATTATCAACTGGGGCCAGATTAACGTAAAAGGTATGATTGGCCTAAAAAGACTTGAAGAGAAGGAACATGGCGGGAAGTACTAAGTTCTTGGAGGTAATAAGAGATTTATGAACTTAAAGAAAGTTATGTTTTGATTAGAGTAATTATTGCATTGTTTGTAAAACTGCTAATGAAATTATTATGGACAGGACAAATAATTATGCCTGAGTGAGTTTCACCCTAAAACTGTCTGTATTTTGTGAGGTTTACAAGTGTTGAGTAATAAAGTCGCGCTGTTATGATCCATGACCACTTATGGAATAAGTTGTTAACGTTAAGTCATTTTAATATAACTGTAACTGTAGTGTGCTCTGTGCTAATGACGGTAATTTGTCATCAGTACCTTAAGTGATGACTAACTAGAGAACATAATTAAGATGGATGGGGATAATTAAGGGAATAACACAGTACTTTGATAGATGAGTGGCTCGTGGTCCGGCGTGAACTTACGAATGAGCGGTTACATGATGTCCGAGTGACTCGTGTCCAATGCGAGCATACGGACGAGCGTAAGTTATATGATGGATGAGTGGTTCGAGCCTGATAAGGAGTTTATAGGATGAGCAGGTACATAATGATATGAGTGGCTCGAGTCCGATGAGCTTGATGAACGATCAGTTATGTGGGAGCGAGTACTATGTCAATATGGTAGATGGATATAGGGTCCCCCTGCAAGTCATGACTAGATAGGAAAGTGTAATATTCCCAAAGCCCTAAGTTCAGACCTAAGGGTTGAATGGAGAAAATAAGATTTTCTGCACCAGGTCACAGGAAGAATCGTCTAGTGACCTGGGTGAGGTGCACCACGAGCCGTTAGGGTGACATGTGGGAAGGAGGATGAGCTTGCTGGATTTTTGGTTTTAGGGAAGCCACCAAAGGTGAAGTCATTGAGCCATGGCCAACTACACGAGTCGTTAGGTTGGCCGTTGTCAAGGTCTTGCCTGATGTTGTGCTGGCAGTGTTCCCACCAGACTAGCCACTCATATAAGTCGCTGATGAAGGGCATATTTACGTACTCTTAGCCATATTTTTCCTGTACTTTTTTACTATATTTTGAGAAAAAAATTATGTGTGTTTGCATGTGCTTACGTTATATATTTGTGAAACAAGGCTAACACAATATGATGAGATTCTTTTAGGGCTAAATATGATGACGGGGGTGTGTTTGAGGCATTTGGAATGAAGGTGAAGAAGTTGGGTTGAACAAAGTGAAGCTTAAACATTTAACACTGCACTGGCCACACTTGCACAACCAACAGCGCGGCGCACAGGCCATCTGGCGCGACGCTCAGGCTTTACAACGCGACGCGGGGCCTTTGCCGCGCATCGCCAGGCGTGGCGCGCCTAACCCCGTCCGATCGCCAACAAGTTTATCCTAATTTCAATTAAGAAAGGAGCTACAAGTCCTAAATAAAATCTGTGAAGGAACAAAGAAGGCATAATTCTACTATTATAAACACCCTTTATTTCTATGTAATAGGAGACATGATTTAGAGAGTAACTTTAGAGAACTTACAACTTGGATTTGAGAGTTAGAAATACATTGAGACAATAATTGTTTAATTGTTCTTCCCTATTTTTGCAATAATCATGTTGAATTGTCCTTCCTTATTTTTGCAATAATCAAGTGAGCCTTTTCTACCATCATTGTAAGTATTAATTTATACTTTTGTCTATGAATGCTATGAATTTACTATAATTATGAGAGGTTAAACCACCACAACTAGGGCTGTGGGTACCATGGTGAATTAACAACTAGGTTAGCACAACGATTCTAAACCAATACTAAACGTTTGTATTGTACTTTCCATCTTAAATGTTTCTTAATGGTGTGCAACGTTAGACTTGCCTGAATTCTAGTTTGCTTGAGCCTCGAGGAGGTAGAGATTAGGAAAAGAGAATTACAACAAAACCTTGATTCTTATGATCATTGTATTAACTTGAGTTGTGGTCTCATGATAGTTAAATTTGGAACAAATTGATACGGTTAAAATCTGAAATCACTCATGAAAGTACTTCACCTAGTAATTGAGTATAGTCATCCAATAGACTCAACCAGTCGCTTGGATGAACCCTAGTTATCAATTCTGCAAATAAAAATATTGGGATAGATCACATGTAACAATCTAAAAGTGAAGTTATGAATCCATAGAAACTCTTACCCAGTAAGTTGCATTAATTTGAAATCAACATCCAAATTCTCTCAACAATATCATTTTACTTTTACAAATCCCCTTTAGGAGAGATAATGACTCAAAAGCTACTACTAGCGTCTCCCTTTTCCTTCTTATGCACTCTTTGTGGGATTCGACCTCAACCTCTTTGTTGAGTTCTCTTTATTGACAATGTCTGTCGGCACTTCGCTACAGGAAGTGTGAGTTTGGCATTATCAAATAATGGCACCCTTGTCGAGTTAGAATAAATTGTTGTGGTTAATTTTCAGTCTTTATTTCCTATTTTAAGTTTTTGTTTTCTTTTTGCTTGACGTGTCACGAAAGTGCAAGCAAATGAAAGCTGCAAATGTGATCACGGTCTCTACAGGTATCTTGATGAAGTTTGAGTAGTCAAAATACCTGTGTTGTATCACTACATTAAATCAGACGCTACTTGGGAGATAACCCAAGTTATAATTTTATTTTGTAAATTTGATGTGTTTGTTCAAGTGTGCAGAAATTAAATCATAAAAAAATAAAGAAATTTGAAGCAAAAATAAATTAAAATAAAATTTGTATAAGAAGATTAAGCAGGCAACTTAATAGGGAAGGAAATTATTATAATATTATTATTTAGAAAGGATTGTGTAAATAAAAGAAAACATACCTGACTACCCGCTTCACGTCAGCAACATCAATTGCAGCAACGGACGCGCAAAGCTGCATCTAATGCTCGCTTCGCGCGGTGATTTCAGTGTTTGGTCCTCATGACGTGGAGTGTAAATTCTAGATCCAAATTTATTTTTTAATTTATTTTGGATTTAGTTTATTTTGTATGGTATTTTTTATACTTATAAAATAGTTCTTAATAATATTTTGGAACACAATTGCTAATGACAAGATGATCTCGGAGATGGAAAAAGCTTCATAACGTATGTAGACGATGAGAAGTAGAGGACCAGGGAGTCTTCACCTTTTTTGTATGTTTTATTATTTTAGTGCTGGGGATAGTAAGTGTTATTAATTAAGTGAGAGGTGGGAGAAGTGCACTTCATATTACATGCATGCTTAATTTCTAATGGTACATGGTAGGCTCAGTTATTTTGGAGATGTGACTTATCTTGCATGCTTGATTGGTTTGTGTTAGTTTTTTTAGTTTTATTTTATTGTGGGTTCCTCCGATTTTTATTTTCGGTACTTTTGGTGGATAGTCCTTTGAACCGACTAGAGAGTCTAAATTTATTTTTAGTTTTATTTGGAAGTCATTGAGTCGACTTTACCCGATGATGTATGGATGATGATCGCCTTAAGGGTAAATTCACTAATAGGGAAGAACAAGAACTTGAGCATTACGAATGTTGGGTGCTTCAATTTTAGGTATCATTGAGACTTTATAAAACCCACTTAAAATGCATGCAAAAAGGTAGAAACACTTAGTTTTTTTGAACTTGACTCTACACTCCGAAAAAATGGGCTTAATAAATGAGAAAATTCTCTTAAATGACAACAATTTGGAAGAAATTAGGTTTAAGTGGCACAATTTAATTATTTATATAAAATGGCAATAATTGATGTGTCATGCTTTGTATTTAGTCAGTAAACCTAACCAAATACAAAATATAAAGTCTGAGAAATTTGAGGATTTTAGGGATTAGGTTTCAATTAGAATTTCATACTATAAATCACTCAAGTGATAATTATTATATTTAATTAATAAATAAGATTCTAATAAAGGACAGATCCTCTTATTGGCTCTTAACAAACTTCAGAAATTGAAAAAATCATTTACGTATATTTCATAAAAATTTCTAGAAATTTATCGCTCAAAGGTTTCCGAGGGTTTGTATATTCAAAAATTTTTTATGTATAAATTTTCTAATATGCTGGTGATTTAAATACATGATAAATTATATCAGACGAAATATTGTTTATGTATTTTTTTTATTTCTTCCAATTTACCACACTTTTTAACTTTTTCCAATTTTATATATATAATAGAAAACAAGTATAAAATTAAAAGAAAAAATTAATATTTAAAATTTAAACAAAATAAAAATCAATAATTGACTTACTTGATTTAAAGAAGATTCTGAGATAATGAAGAAATTTCTGAGATTTATCACATATAATACAAACATTATAAATACATATAATACATATAATACATATAATACATATAATACATATAATACATATAATACATATAATACATATATTATAATACAACATAAAAAGAAATTAAATAAGTATATAATACATACACAAAGTATACAAAATTGATTTTCAAAATAAAAATAAATCAACATAATATTCCAAAAATCTTGCTGTGATTTGAATTTAAAAACAAATATTCGCACCGAGTAAAAGAACGTGATTTATTTTTAAATATAAAAAATATATATTTAAAATTAAAAAACAAAATCAGTAATTGACTTACTTGATTTAGAGAAGATTCTGAGATAATGTAGCGGAATTTTGGAGATTTGATTAAGGTTGAAGGAGGAAAAAAAGGGGAAAAGGATGAACATGTCGGAGAGAGAAGAAGAAGAAAATGGGTTTAGTGGAAAGTTAATTCAGTAAATTAAGGACCCACGGTTAAAAGGTAAAATTACAAATTAAAAAATAAAAAATGGCACATTAAATAAAATAAAGCTATTATGTGTAAAAAAAAATTAAACTATGGTCATTATATGTAAATAGTTTCTTAAATGTGCTATGATATGTAATTTTTCCATTAAGTTATGCATGCAATATGGATATATGTGTTTATGTGATCTTGATTTCCATTGTTAAACCATTTGTGTCAATGTGTGAGGAATTTTTGATATACTTCATGCTTGTAAATTGATGTCTAGAACTCGCCCGGTGTGTGTGTAAAGTGAAATAAGAATGGTGGAGTTAGGAAGTGATATAGGCATTTTTTTGGTAGCCTTGTTTTTATCCTATTTTACCTACCTTATGTAATTGTCCTAGTTAGCAATTTTGAGCCTTAGCCTATTCTTTTGATAGCCATATTACAAGCTTAAATCTCTTTTTATTCTATTGACTTACATTTGATCCAAATGACTCCTAGAGCACTTTAATGAAAATTTTTGTATGAAAGGAGCATAATTGGAGAAGTGAAAAAAAAAGCTAAAAAGTGTGGGAATTAGAAGAAAAGAAAAGGGTGAAAATTGCTAAATAAGGAGGGTAATGTTAGTGGGAAAACAAAAAAATAAAGAAAGAACATTGAAATTTTTGATGATGAAAAAAATGTGCGAATGAGCTCAATATTGAAAAATATCCCCACTAATCACCTAAGTTGAAAATTTGAAAAATAAAAGGAGGTATAAGGAGAAAAATGAGAAATTGAAGAATGGGCATAAAAAATCAAAGTGTTGTGAAGTATTAAAGTGCTTAGGGAGCTTAGTCACTATCTTGACCAAATAGTTCCTACTCGTCCCTTAGCCTACATTACAATCAAATTTAAGTCCTAATTGATCCTTTATTTATAAGTCTATTTTAGTGGAGTATTACACTAAGGGAAAGCTTATGGGTCATCTTTTGCATGTATGTTGAGTTCTTGGGAGAGTGGGCGGAAATTGTTTATTTATGCCCATGTTAATGTTGATTTATAGCTTGTATGAGAAAGGGTATCTCTCTAAAATTGTGAGGGGCACAATGGTAAGACTTTGATATATCTTAATTGCTAAATTACATATGATTCATGTTGGTCCAAAATATGTCATGATGAGTTAGTTTTCAAAAGTTAGGTAATTTCGAACTTTGACATTTTAATGTTGATCCTATATGCATGTGAGTGAATTGTTTGAAGCCTTATTGATGTGTCTCATGAGCCTAAGTGCAAGTAGACCTATTCGTAGGATGAATTTTGTGTCTAAATGTGAGAAGGGAAGTAGTAGATTATTCGAGGATGAACAATAGTTTAAGTGTGGGGTGGTGATGAAGGTCGTATTTATGCACTACTTAGCCATATTTTTTCCGTACTTTACTATATTTTGAGAACAAATTATGTGTGTTTGCATGTGTTTACATTATATATTTGTGAAAAAAGGCTAATATACATGATAAGATGCTTTCAGGGCTAAAAATGATAGATTTGGATGTATTTGAGGCTTTTGAAATGAAGGTGAAGAGGTTTGGTTGAAAAGAGTGAAGCTTAAACATTTAGCACTGCACTGGCCACACCTGCGTGACCAGCAAGCGTGGCGCGCAGGCCATCCGGCGCAACCAGCAACGTGACGTGTAGGCCTTACTGCGCGACGCGGGGCCTTTGCTGGGCGATGCCAGGCATAGCACGCCAACCCTGTTCGGATACCAACAAGTTTATCCCATTTCAACTAGGAAAAGGAGCTACAAGTCCCAAATCAAATCCGTGAAGGAAAAAAAAAAGGAGACATGATTTAGAGAGTGAACTTTTAGAGAACTTACAACTTGGAATTGAGAGTTAGAAATACTTTGAGACAATTATTGTTGAATTGTTCTTCCTTATTTTTGCAATAATCAAGTGAGCTTGTTTCAACCATCGTTGTAAATATTAATTTATGTTTTTGTCAATGAATGCTATGAATTTACTTATAATTATGAGAGGCTAAAACCGCCACAACTAAGGTTGTGGGAACTATGGTGAATTTACAAACTAAGGTGAGCACAACGTGATTCTAAACCAATACTAAATGCTTGTATTATATTTTCTTCATCTTAAACGTTTTTTAACGATGCGCAACATTAGGACTTGCCTGAATTCTCTACTTGCTTGAGCCTAGAGAGGTAGAGATTAGGAAAAGAGAATTACAACAAACCCTTGATTCTTATGATCATTGTATTAACTTGAACTATGGTGGCAAGATAGTTAAATTTGGAACAAAATGATAACAATCAAATTAAAATCGCTCATGAGACCTCACCCGGTGATTGAGTATAGTCATCCAATAGAGACAAACCAATTATTTGGATGAACCCTAGTTACCAGTTCAACAAGTAAAGTATTGGGATAGATCACAAGTGTGACACCCAAAGTAGTTATGAATCCATGGGGAATACTTAATCTAGTTAGTTGCATTAATTTGGAATCAACATTCAATTTATCAATAATATCACTTTTTACTTTTACATATCCCTCCTTTAGGAGATAATTGACTCAAAATCTTAAATACTAGCGTTCTTCTATATCCTTCCATATTCCCTATCGGATTCGACCCTAGCCTCTTTGTTGTGTTCTTTATTAATAACGCCCGCTTCATACTTCGCCAGGAAGTGTGAGTTTGAGTGTTATCTATCTTCGAGTACAACATGAGTTGTGGTGTCCCTCGTGGTGACCCATGATGAGAAATTTCCAGTGTTGGTGATGAGACAGACCACAAGTGTGATTTTTCTGTGAAATTTTTAAGGACTTTTCTATAATTTCCTAAACTCCTAGACTTTAAATTATGTCATTTTGGGCACGTTTAGGAGAGAATTAAAGGAGTGATCGACGTATTCCTCTCATTCCTTCTCTCAACACTCAGACTTCATACGAAGAACTCTCAGAAAGACTCCTCAGGGAAAAGCTAAGGCATTCAACTTTTCTTCTCAATTTTTCCAGGGTTTTCTCCAAGATTTCTACACGGGTATGTGAGAATTTAGCAAGGGAATTGTCCTTCACTTTTGCCCCAAAATCCATCTAAATTTTTAATCAGTTCTAAGCCCTGAGACTTTCGAACTTGAGGAAATTTTCGTTCATGTTTTGATTAAATCATGTGAAATGCTATTCATATTATTTGTTGCCATATTTCCACTATCTAGTGATCATGTTGATACTTATTTCCTAAAAAGTGACTTTAGCCCTAATTTGATAAGTAAAGGTCCTGTATAATGGAATATACATAATGTTGCTTGACTCTATCATTGTTGGAAATTCCATGTTAGTACTATCAGATGAACTCTCAGTTAGTTGCACGCTAGTTCAGTCTCATTCAGAATGTTAGTACCTTCAGTATTCTTCAGAAATGTCAGCTGATCAGTTTGACTATAGTCAGTTCTTGAGGTGTCAGTAATGCCTCCCAATTATCAGTTATCAGATATCAGTTATTTCTATAGATGATTACGATGCTTCCAAATAAGCAGCTTTGGCTAGTCTTAGAATACCAGATACAGTTATCTGGTCCGATAAGACTCTCGGGGTACTTCCAGATAAGTATTTATAACTTAGTCTTGGGACCCATCTTCGAGCTATCATCTTAGTAGTCAATTTAGAATTATCTAGTGGGAGTAGTACTTAGCACCGAGTGGACCGGGGTTCCAGCGCACCCAGGTTCTAAGAACTACGTTACCACCATGGTCATTAGCCCATTGGGCTCCAGATTTGTTATCACCCAATTCATGCCTTTATACCCTGACAAGGTATATTGAGTCCTATCACTGGGGCGTATACATCGAACTCCATGTTTAGCTCATGTGGTTATATGTCGATTATAGACTCTCCCATTGTCAGTCCAGTCCAATCCAGTTCAATTCAATTCAATACAGTTAAGTTTATCTCAATTTAGTATCTTTGTTCCAGGACATGTTTATGACCATCAACCAGGGTCATTATTGACCATATCAGTTATGGTTCAGTGTTATCAGTTTACAGATTTCAGTTGGTCAGTTCATGCTATTTCAGCATAGTTACTTATTCTTTCATGTTTATTGTATCTCTCACTTACTCAGTACATTCAAAGTACTGATGCATACTTTTCATGTGTGTATTGTATTATAATACAGGCACAGGTTCTCAGTCCCAGCATCGACAGTAGTTCCTCTCGGCGATTCCAACAACAGTAGTCTGTTTGGTGAGTCCTCATCTTCCGAGGACGTTATTTTCTTTTCAGTTAGTTCTTTTTCTGTCAAACATCAGAGTTAGGTGGGGGCTTGTCCCAATAACTCATTAGTTAGTAGTGGCTTTCAGACACAGATGTGTAGTATTATTTCCAATTATGTTTAAACTTTCAACAGTATTGAATACATTACTAGTTTATATAAAAAGCTTCCATTTATGATTTCTCAGTTTACCAGTGTAATAATAGACTAATAATAGACCATGATTTAGCTTGGGGTCACTTGTGGCACCAAGTACCGTGTCTCGTCCAGGGTATAGACTCGGGTTGTCACAAACTTGGTATCAGAGCACTAGGTTTAGAGTATCCTAGGATGTTTGAAGCAGTGTCAAGTAGAGTCCTTTTCATGGGTGTGAAGCACACCACACTTATGACGGGGAGGCTACAAGACGTTATTAGGAAAACTCCTTTTTGTTCATACTCCTTATCGTGCGATGAAGTTCAATTACAGAAACATTCTCCTAACTCGTGCTCTATTTTATTTCAGTGAAACTATGCCTCCAAGACGAAGAAACGGAAGGAGGGCTGGCAATGCCAACCGACCTGCTCCACCAGCTCCAACATCCCCTCAGGACGACCAAGTGTCCTCAGTAGAATTCCAAGCGGTAATTCAGCTGCTGGCTCAAACAGTTACTAACCAAGTGAACTAGCAGGTGGTTCCGGTGAATTCAAATGGGTCCCAGCTGTTTCTAGGGTTCGATACTTCACCCAAATGAATCCTCCATCTTTTCATGGATCCAAGGTGGGGGAGGACCCGCAGGAGTTTGTGGATGAGGTGCGGAAGATCACCTGAATTATGGGTGTTAGTTCCGCGGAGAGTATTGATTTGGCTGCCTACTAGTTGAAAGGGGTGGCTCAGATTCGGTATGACCAATGGAAGGAAGGAAGGCCAGCAGCAGCAGGGCCAGTAGAGTGGGAAGAGTTCACCATAGCATTTCTAGACATATTTTTTCTGGGGGAGTTGAGGGAGGCTAAGGTTGCAAGTTCATGAACTTAAAGCAGGGTAACAGGCCCGTGGAGGAATATGCATTGAAGTTCACACGGTTGTCAAGGTATGCTCCAGAGATGGCAACCGATCCAAGGGCTTGCATGCTCAAGTTCGTCAACGTAGTATCAAACCTGGTACATAAGGAGTGAAGGACCGCGATGCTCATATAGGATATGGACCTCTCCAGCCTCATCGTTCTGCCCAGCAGATTGAGGTAGAAAATTTGAAAGATATAGAATGGGAGAACAAGCGGGCTAGAACGGGTCAATCAAATTATGGCCACTAGAGGTCTGGTGCCAATAGCAGCCCACAATAGAAGTAGCAGCAGAGGAATCCAACACCCACCTCAGCCAGCGCCTCTTCTTTTCGGTCCTATAAGGATTGAAAGGGTGGAGCATCCAGCTCTCAGTCCCAGAGTTACAGTGCCAGCAACTGTTACCCAGCTTGTCCTAAGTACAGCAGGAACCATCCAGGTGAATGCCTCCAAGGCAAAGAGGGTTTCCTTGGATGTGGATAGCTAGGGCACCAGCTAAAGGAGTGTCCGTCAGCAGGACAGGGAAATCACAGTCTATCACTTCAGAAGCTCTAGCAGGCTGTCCAGCTCAGCAGGGTAACACTTCAGGTACAGATGGCAGTCAGTGCTAAAATCGCTTTTATGCTTTGTCTTCTCGTCATGATCAAGAGAGCTCACCTGACGTGGTTACGGGTTTGTTACGCCTCTTCCATCTAGATGTGTATTTCCTACTAGATCCAGGAGCCACACTATCATTCGCTATTCCCTATGTTTCTTTCTAGTTTGAAATTAGTCCAGAATTCCTCTCAGAACCCTTCTCAGTCTCAACCCCAGTTGACGAGTCAGTTAGAGCCAGTCGGGTATATAGAAACTGCCCAATTTTAGTGGTGAATAAAGTCATTCCAGTTGATCTAGTAGAACTAGACATGATCAATTTCAGCCTCATTATTGGCATGTATTAGTTTCACTACGATTATGCCTCAATCGACTGCAGAACTAGAGTCGTCAGATTTCAATTTCCAAATGAGTCATTTTTAGAATAGATGGATAGTAGTTCAGCACCTAAGGGTCGATTTATTTCCTACCTTAAGGAAAGGAAGATCATTTTGAAAGGTTTCATCTATCACCTAGTTCAGGTCAAATATTCTAACTTCGAGACCCCAACTATCCAGTCAGTTCCTGTTGTCAGCGAATTCCCTAATGTGTTTCCCGAAGATCTTCCCAGAGTTCCTCCCGAGCGGGAAATAAAATTCGGCATAGACCTTCTTCCAGACACTCATCCTATCTCAATTCCTCCTTATAAGATGGCTCCATATGAGCTTAAGGAGTTGAAGGAACAACTAAAAAATCTCCTTGATAAGGGCTTCATCAGGTCCATCATCTATCCGTGGGGTGCTCCAGTGTTGTTCGTGCAAAAGAAAGACGGTACTCTCAGAATGTGTATCATCTATCGTCAGCTGAACAAAGTTACAGTTAAGAATAGGTATCCCCTACCCGGGATTGATGACTTGTTTGATCAGCTTTAGAGAGCTAGTTGTTTTTCCAAAGTAGATCTCAGGTTGGGATATCATCAGCTTAGAGTCAGGGAATGTGACAAACAAAAAACAGCCTTCAAAACTTGGTATGGTCACTATGAATTTGTGGTTATGTCCTTTGGATTAACTAATGCCCCTCCAACTTTCATGGATCTAATAAATAGGGTTTTCAAGCAATATTTAGACATGTTCTTCATTATATTCATTGATGACATTCTGGTATACTCCAGAAATGAGGAATAGCATGCTAACCATTTGAGGGCAGTGTTACAGACTCTCAGAGATTGTCAGTTGTTTGCTAAATTCAGCAAATGTGAATTCTGGTTGAAGGTAGTGGCTTTCCTTGGTCATGTGATCTCAGGTGAGAGTATTCAGGTAGATCCTCAAAAGATAGAAGCGGTGAAATACTGGCCAAGACCTACTTCCCCAACAGATATCAGAAGTTTTCTGGGTCTAGCCGGTTATTACCGACGTCTTATAGAAGGATTTTCCTCTATTGTGTCTCCTCTGACTAAGATAACTCAGAAAAAGGTGAAGCTTCAGTGGTCAGATTCATGTGAGAAGAGCTTCCCAGAGTTGAAGACTCGACTCACTACTGCTCTAGTTTGACCTTACCAGAAGGAATAGATGGATTTGTAGACTACGTGATGCTTCCAGAGTCGGCCTCGGTTGTGTTCTGATGCACCGAGGTGAGGTGATAGCTTATGCCTCTAGACAGCTCAAAGCTCATGAGAAGAATTATCCGACTCATGGCCTTGAATTGGCAGCGGTAGTGTTTTCTTTGAAGATATGGAGAATTTACCTTTATGGTGTTCACGTGGATGTTTTCACCGATCACAAGAGCCTTCAGTACGTGTTCAGTTAGAAAGATTTAAAACTTCGTCTGAGAAGGTGGTTGGAGTTACTGAAGGATTATGACATGAGCGTGTTATACCACCGGGGCTAGGCCAATGAGGTGGCTGATGCCCTAAGAAGGATGTCCATGGAGAGCGTTGCTCATGTTAAAGAGGGCAGAAAGGAGTTAGCAAAAGATATTCACAGGTTAGCTCGGTTGGGAGTTCAGTTGATTGATTCAGCTGAGGGAGAAGTAGTACTTCAGAGTGGTTAGAATCCTCGTTAGTTGTTGAAGTTAAGTCAAAGCAGGATGAAGATCCTATACTGCTTAAGATGAGAGAAGCAATTCTCAAAAAGGAATTAGAGGCTTTCTCCAAAGGAGCAGATGATGTGCTTCGTTACCAAGGCAGACTATGCGTTCCGTATGTGGGAAACTTGAGACAACAGATACTGGCAGAAACACACGGCTCCATATATTCTATCCACCCGAGTGCCACTAAGATGTACCGTGATCAATGAAAAATCTAATGGTGGAACGACATGAAAAGAGATATTGCAGAATTTGTGGCTAAGTGTCCGAACTGCCAACAGGTTAAAGTTGAACATCAGAGACCTGGAGGTATTACTCAGGATATCAGCATACCCACGTGGAAGTGGGAAGAAGTGAATATGGACTTTATTACAGGTCTACCTCGTACTCATCGGCAGCATGATTCAATTTGGGTAATAGTAGATCAAATGACCAAGTCAGCACATTTCCTCCCAGTTAAAACTACAGACTCAACAGAGGATTATGTTAGGCTGTACATCCAGGAGTTAGTCATACAACATGGGGTGCCCTTGTCCATTATTTCCAATAGAGGTACCCAGTTCACCTCGCATTTCTGGAAGTCATTTTAAAAAGGACTTGGTACTCAGGTCAAGCTCAGCATAGCTTTTCACTCTAAGATAGATGGACAAGCCGAGCAGACCATTCAGACCTTAGAGGATATGCTGAGATCTTGTGTGATCGATTTCAAAGGTAGCTGGGATGATCACCTACCTCACATCGAGTTTTTATACAACAACAACTACCACTCCAGTATTCAGATGGCCCCGTTTGAGGCATTATATGGTAGGAGGTGTAGGTCTCCTATAGGGTGGTTTAAAGTTGGTGAAGCTACCTTGATAGGACCAGACTCAGTTCATGAAGCTATGCAGAAAGTGCAACTTATCAGGGAGAGGTTGAAAACATCTTAAAGTCGAGAGAATTCATATGCTGATGTGAGGAGGAGAGAGTTAGAATTTGTTGTAGATAATTGGGTGTATCTAAAAATTTCACCCATGAAAGGGGTGATGAGGTTCGAAAAGAAAGGGAAGCTCAATCCAAGGTATGTAGGAACCTATAGGATTCTGAGGTGAATTGGCAATGTAGCCTATGAGCTAGAATTACCTGAAAAATTAGCATCTGTGCACCCAGTATTTCATGTGCCACTATTGAAGAAGTGCATTGGTGATCCGAGCTGAATTGTGTCATTAGACAATGTGGGAATGAAGGATAGCCTCTCTTACGAAGAAGTCCCAATTAAGATCCTAGACTGTCAGGTTCGTAAGCTGAGGAAAAAAGAAATCGCTTCTGTGAAAGTCTTGCGGAGGAATCAGTTAGTGGATGAAGCCACATGGGAGGCCGAAGCAGACATGATGGCAAAATACCCTCATTTGTTCCCTTCCAATTTAGCTTCAGCATCAGGTATTAAATTCCTCCTTAGTACTCTATTCAGTTCCATTTTCAGTTCATATGCCCCAGTTTCATTCATGTCTATGTACGTAAGTGTGATTCATGAATTCAGTTCAGCCATATAGTGTGATCAGGAGTCAGTCACTCCATCAGTTTCCAGCTTAAATGGTTTAGTATTTGGTATGATGATTGTATTTCTCAGCTTTTTAATGTTCTTGTTAATATTCGGGGATGAATGTTCCCAAAGGGGAGATATTGTAATATCCTGAAAGTCCTAAGATCAGACCCGAGGGTTGATCTTGGGCAGATTTATATGCCCAAGTAATATTCAAATGCGTCATTTCGTCTTGTTTATCTAACGATGTTTGTACATTCTCATGTAAATTATAGTAAAATGTGAATTTATACTAACCAACATGATTAGCGTT
>JACEIK010009595.1:0-15341 GCA_018107945.1 Datura stramonium | reverse complement strand
TAATTTATGCATAACTAAATCTAATATAACTAAACTTACATAACTAATACCTACACTGCTAATACCTGCGTAACTCAAACAAGTAACTAAATGACTCCTTAGTATATGAAAAATTAAAATAATGAATAAGTTTTCGTTGAAGTAGTGGTATAAGGTTGAGAACTGAGATAATTGTAAAGAAAAAAACAACTTTTGTCAAAAAGGGTAAAAATTACATTTTTCTTATTTTGGTGGAAAATGTTTCAAAAAAAGTTTTTTTTGACAATCAAATTCCAAAATAACTTAATTTCTTCAAAAAAATGAAAAATATTTTTTTCAATCCAAACATTGTATACATCTCATATCTCATATAAGAAATAATTATTTGCTTTTGTTGGTTGGTAATATCAGCACGTACTAAATGTTTGTATGTTTTTGTGATGAAAACTTCATCTTTCTTATTTTAAAAATGAAACATGGATGAATAGTTCTTGAGAAACGTTTTCACTTATATAAATAGAGGGAGGAAAATGAAGGGAAAAGGGATAGTGGGAACCCAAATTGTTTGTGATAGGCTTCAAAATATATAAACTAGGATTTGACTTTAACCTTAGGTATTGCAAGAATTCTCGGTCACAAAAATAATATAATTATTATTCAAAAAATACAAAAAAATATAGTACTTACTACTGAGTAATGCATCGATTCACAAGAAAAACTAATGACACGTATGAAATTATTGAAGTAGAAATCATATATAGTAATATTTTATTACAAAAGAAACGCTCATTAAAATACTTAGAAGAAGAGTCCAACAACAATCACAAGAGTAAAGATAGATGAAAGTTTCAAGGTGGTGGCACTACTTGTAGTTGGTGCCTCAGCTGATGTGGCACTTGGTGTGGGAGATGAGTCACTAGTGAATGTGGTAGAGTCAGTGGATGGAGAAGGGGGTGATGAGACATACTCCTCATCTGAGATGGAAGAATTTGAAGTTGGAGATGGTGATGGTGAATTGGACTTAGGTGATGCTGACTTGGGCGATTGGGTGGGTGCATTTTCACTGCTCTTACTCTTAGGTGCAGCTCCGGGGGATGATGCTGGTGACATTTTTGGTGATGATGCTGGTGAAATTTTTGGTGATGAAGATGGTGAGCTGCTTGGTGATGAAGATGGTGAGCTGCTTGGTGATGTGGCAGCAGACACTAACCCAGCAAACACAACGAATAGGAGAGCAACTACAATCACTTCACGTGCCATTTTTCTTGAAATTTTTTTCTCTTTTTACGTTTTAAGAGAGGTTGATTATTCTTTGAGAATTGCAGTATTTTCTCTAGATGATTAGAGAAATACTGCACAACTTATGGAATATTAGAGTGACAAAGGTGGATTTATAGGGTATAAACAACAACCATCACGGAGGATGAAAGGACAATGTTGCCTCATTCAATATTGACAGGTAAAGAGAAAGAGAAGGAAAAAAGAAAGTGATTTACCATACATAAACATATTGTGCTAGCTCTTTAAGGAGAGCCATGAATAAAGAATAATTAATCTAATTCACTAAATTATATTAATTCCAAGTGTAAAATATATGTTTTCAATCAATTCATCTGTATGTACTTATAGGTAACTTTTTATGTCAAACTTTTTTATAATTTGATAAAAATGATAAATATAATTTTACATGTTAAATAATCAAATTGACTATTTAAATATTTTACACGATCAATTTACATAATTTGATAGATTACTTGCTCCTCAGAAAGAATGATAAAGATCTTTAAAAGGTTTTTCTAAGTGAGAACGTTATGCACTAACATAAATTCGTGACAATGGATTTCAAAATCAAGAGAAAAAGGATGAAGAGGATTGTGAATGACCGACCAAAGATCGAATACGGTAGCTTGACTATTGAAACACCCTGAAACTTTCCTAGACCAGACTCAAATCTTGCAAGAATAATCCAGAAGAAAATCATAAAAGTTTCCTCAGAACGGCTGAGACAATGAGTTGTGGTCATCTCCAACGACTCGTTGTGTCAATCGTGGTCAGCAATGCTTGGTCTCTCGGAAACCATGGGACATGGAATGACCCGTTTTCATAAACAACGAGTCATCCTATCACTCATTGGTTCCCTAACTCAGAACTCCTTTTCCAGGACCCCACAACTCAACCAACGAATCGTCGTCAGAAACAACGACTCGTGGTGTGAGTTGTCGTTGTACCACACAACGAGTCATTGTCAGCACCCATTGTGTCAAGTCAAAGATTTCTAGAATATTCTAGTGAACGTAATGACTGGACAGAATGACCCGTTGGGTCCACCAACGAGTCATTTTGTTGCCCGTTGCCAGACCTTTCAAATTTTCTCGTCCAATAACCAATGGAGGAACCAATGACCCATTGGTTCATCCAACGAATCATGGTGTCTCCCATTTCCAAATCCAGTGGCCCAAGAATCCAGTCAGTAGGACCAACGACTGGTCCCAATGAGTCGTGGTCTCAACAACGAGTCGTTGAGTGACCCGTTGGTTCCCTGTCGGGCAGTTTTTCAGATTTTATTCCACGGATATTTTTATAATTTCACACCTATTTAGTCCCTAAACTACATTATTTTAAGCATATTTTCAAATAATGACTCAAAAGAAGGATTCTGAAAAGTACGATATTTCTACCCGCGGTCATTATAGCGGTTCCTTCTTTTCCTAGAAAATAAAAAAAAGAATTGGTTGCTATGAAAGTAAGAAAGGGAAAAAAATAATTTATAGGGGTTAAACGATTCTCCTCCCTCATTCCCCACTTATACTTTCATAAAACAATCGTCGAACCCAGGTAATTCCTCTCAAGCAAGAACTAGGGATCTTTGACAGTTGCAGAAGTTCAAGATTTCTTCTCTAGGGATTTCTTATCTAGATATGTGAAAATTCAACAAGGGAACTGTTCTTCCCTTTTATACTCAAAACCTTTCTCTATTTCTTCTATCAGTTACAGCCCTGTGGATTCGAAATGTAGAAAGTTTTCATATAAATTTCTTTAGGATTTCAAGTGGAAGATTATTCATGATCTTAACTATTTATTTATTACCTATTTCTAGAAATTTTGTAAAACTAGTATCTAGTGGAATGATTTAGCCCTAGTTCTCAGTTAGAAAAAGTAGAATCTTGCGTGTTGGACTAATTTCCCTATAGCATGATTCTATTAATTTTGAGATCCCCGTATTGTTAGTATATGTTGAAATCTCAGACAGATGCATGCTTTTCCGGTCTCATTCATATTATTAGCATACTCAGTATTGTCCAGAAATGCCAGCTGATCAGTTTGACTATAGTCATTTCTTGAGGTGTCAGTGGTGCTTCCCAGTTATCAGTTATTAGACTATCATATTGTAGTGGTTCTTTAGACATTTCTGAAACTTCTAGATAAGCAGCTCTGACCAATCTTAGAACCCCCAACTTCAGATCTCAATTTGCTCTTTAGACGGTTATGATGCTTCTAGATAAGAAGCTCTGGACAATCTTAGAACACCAGTTACAGAATCTAGTCCGATAAGACTCTCAGGGTACTTCGATATAGGTATTCCTGACTCAGTCTTGGGCCCCAGTTTAAAGCTATAAGCTTAGTAGTCAATTTAGGACTGTCTAGTGGGAGTAGGACTTAGCACCGAGCGGACCGGAATTTCAGCGCACCCAGGTTCCTAGAACTACGTTTCCACCGTAGGTTATTTTTATTGACCTTATGGCCCCAGACTTCTGATGACCCAGTTCATGCCTTTATACCCTGACAAGGTATATTGAGTCCTACCGATGGGGTGTATATATCGTACTCCACGTCTAGCTCACATGGTTATATGTCGTTATAGACTCTCCCACTAGTCAGTACAGTCTCTATTTAGCTCAGCTCAGAACAATTTTAGTTACTCAGTTCAAATCAGTTCAGTATAATAGTTCAGATTAGTATCTCAAATTTAGAGCATATTTTTGACCACCAAACATGGTCTTTTTTGACCATCTCAGTATATTTCAATTTATTTAGTTTCAGCATTTTAGTTGGTCATTGCCTGTCATTACAATTTAGTTATTTATTCTCCATGTTATGTTTTCTCCTACTTACTCAGTATATTCAAAGTACTGACGAATACCTTCTATGTTGTATCGTATATGATACAGCTGCAGCTTCTTGATCTCAGCACCGTTAGCAGATCTTATCCAAGAGTTATCATTTGCATCAGTGGTGAGTCCTCATCTTTCTAGGATGACATTATTTTCTTCAGATATTTTAATTCAGTAGATTTTAGAGTTAGCTGGGGGCTTGTCCCAGCAAGTCATCAAATATAGATGGCTTTCATACATAGATTTAGATTTTCAGTTTTGTTTTCTGTTGTATAAAGCTTTATGATTTAGTTTTTCTTCATAAATGGTTTTTTATTATTTTAAAGCTTTTTCTATGATTACTTAGATTACTAGTGTTATGATAGACTATGGGTTGACTTGGGGTTACTTGTGACTCCAAGTACCGTGTCTCTTCCAGGGTATAGACTCGGGTCATGACAAACTTGGTATCAGAGCACTAGCTTTAGAGTATCCTAGGATGTCTATAAGCCACATCAAGTAGAGTCCTTTTCATGGGTGTGAAGTGCACCACACCTATGATCGGGTGGCTACGAGACGTTATTAGGAAAACTCCCTTTTGTTCATACTTTTTTTCGTGCATTGAAGTTCAATTCCAGAAACATTCTCCTAACTCGTACTCTATTTCATTTCAGTGAAATCATGCATCCAAGACGTGGTAACGGAGGAAGAGCCGGCAACACTAATCGACCTACCCCACCAGCTCCAGCAAACCCTCAGGATGACCTAGTGTCCTCCGCAGAGTTCAGAGCGGTAATGCAGCTGCTTGCATAGACAGTCACAAACCAGGTGAACCAGCACGTGGTTCTGATTAACACTAATGGGTCCACAATAGCTGTCTGAGTTTGGGACTTCACCCAGATGAATCTTCCATCCTCCATGGATCTAAGGTTGGAGAGGACCCACATGAGTTCGTGGATGAGATTAGGAAGATCACCCGCATTATGGGTGTCAACTCCTCTGAAAGTGCTGACCTGGCTGCGTACCAGCTAAAAGGGGTAGCCTAGATCTGGTACGATCAGTGGAAGGAAGAGAGACCAGTGAGAACAGAACTGGTGGAGTGTGAGGAGTTTACAACAACCTTCCTAGACAGATTCTTTCCCCGGGAGCTCAAGGAGGCTAAGGTGGCAGAATTTATAAAATTTGAAACAGGGAAATAGGACAGTGGAAAAGTATTCACTGGAGTTCACGTAGTTATCTAAATATGCTCGGGAGATGGTAAGCGAGCCAAGACTCGCATGCTGAAGTTCATCAATGGAGTATTGAACTTGGTCCTCAAGGAATGTAGTACTGCAATACTTATCAAAGGTATTGACCTCTCCAGCCTCATTGTTCATGCTCAGCAGATTGAGGTAGAAAAGCTAAAAGACTTAGAGCGGGAGAAAAAGCGGGCACGTACTGGCCAATCAGATTATGGCCACCAGAGGTCTGGCGGTAGTATCCACCCACAACAGTAGCAGGCAAGCGCTTCAGCACCCACTTCAGCCAGCGCCCATACTTTTTGATCCCACAAGGATCGGAGGGGTAGAGAGTCTGGCTCACAGTCCCAGATTCATAGCACTAGCAACCACTACCCAACTTGCTCTAAGTGTGGCAAGAACCATCCAGGGGAATGCCTTCAGGGCCAAGAGGTTGCTTTGGGTGTGGACAGCTAGGTCATCATCTCAAAGAATGCCCGTCAATAGGATGGGGGAGATCTCAATCCACCGCTTCACCAGCTCCAGCAGGCCCACCAGCTCAACAGGCCAACACTTCAGGTATAGATGGCGGACAACACCAAAACCGTTTTATGCTTTGTCCTCTCGTCAGGATCAGGAAAGCTCACTTGATGTGGTCACGAGTAAGTTACATATTTTTCATCTAGATATGTATGTCCTACTAGATCCAGGAGCCACACTATCGTTCATCACTCCCTATGTAGCTATCCAGTTTGATATTAGTGTAGAAGAACTCTTAGAACCATTCTCAGTCTCCACCCCCAGTTGGTGAGTTATTTAGAGCCATCCGGGTGTATAGAAACTGCCTAGTCTAAATCTTGAATAAAGTCATTCCAGCCGATCTCGTAGAGTTAGATATGGTTGACTTCGACCTCATTCTTGGCATGGATTGGTTACACTCAGGTTATGCCTCAGTCGACTGCAAAACTAGAGTCATCAGATTTTAGTTCCCTAATGAGCTAGTTCTAGAGTGGACAGGCAGTAGTTTAGTGCCTAAGGGTCGTTTTATTTTCTACCATAAGGCCAGGAAGCTTATTTCTAAGGGATGTATTTATCATCGAGTTTGGGTCAAAGATTCTATCTTTGAGACCCCAACTATCCAGTCAGTTCCAGTTGTCAGCGAATTTCCTAATGTGTTTGCTGAAGATATTCTCGGAGTCCCTCTTGAACAGGAGATAAACTTCGGCATAGACCTTCATCCAGACACTCAGCTCATCTCCATTCCTCCTTACAAAATGGCTCCAGCTGAGCTTAAGGAGTCGAAGGAGCAGCGAAAAGACCTCCTTGATAAAGGCTTAATCAAGCCCAACATCTCTCCATGGGGTGCTCCAGTATTATTCGTGCGAAAGAAAGACGGTACTCTCAAAATGTGTATTGACTATCGTCAGTTGAATAAGGTCACAGTTATGAAAAGGTATCCCCTACCCAGGATTGACGACTTGTTTGATCAACTTCAGGGAGCCTATTGTTTCTCCAAGGTAGATCTCAGGTCGGGGTATCATCAGCTAAGAGTCAGGGAATGTGACATACCAAAGACAACTTTCAAAACTCGATATGGTCACTACGAATTTGTGGTTATGTCCTCGGACTGACTAATGCCCCTGCGACTTTCATGGACCTAAAGAACAAGGTTTTCAAGTCATATCTAGACATGTTCTTCATTGTATTAATTGATGATATTTTTGTATACTCCAAAAAGGAGGAAGAACATGCTAATCATTTGAGGATAGTGCTACAGACGCTCAGAGACCACCAGTTGTTTGCTAAGTTCAGCAAATGTGAATTCTGGTTGAAGTTTGTGACTTTCCTGGTTCACGTGGTCTTGGGTGAGGGTATTTAGGTAGATCCTCAAAAGATATTAGCGGTGAAAGACTGGCCAAGACCTACTTCCCCAACCGAAATCAAAACTTTTTTGGGTCTAGCCGGTTAATAGCGATGTTTTTTGGAAGGATTCTCCATCATTACATCCCCTCTAACTGGTTGACTCAGAAAAAGGTGAAATTTCAGTGGTCAGATGCATGTGAGAAGATTTTTCTGGAGTTAAAGACTCGACTCACTACCGTTCCATTGTTAACCTTGCTGGAAGGAACAGATGGGTTTGTGGTATATTGTGATGCTTCTAGAGTTGGACTCGGTTGCGTTCTAATGCAGCAGGGTAAGGTGATAGTTTACGCCTCAAGAAAGCTTAAGGCTCATGAAAAAAAACTATCCGACTCATGATCTGGAGATGGCAGCAGTGCTGTTTGCGTTGAAAATATGGAGGCACTACCTTTACCGGGCTGACATGAATGTTTTCACCAATCACAAGTACCTTTAGTATGTGTTCAGTTAGAAAGATTTAAATCTCCATCAGAGAAGGTGGTTGGAGCTATTGAAGGACTACGATATGAGTGTGTTGTACCACCCGGGCAAAGCCAATGTGGTGGCTGATGCTCTAAGCATAATGTCTATGGGGAGTGTGGCTCATGTTGAAGAGAGCAAAAAGGAACTGGTAAAGGATATTCATAGGTTAGCTCGGTTGGGAGTGCAGTTGGTTGATACAGCTAAGGGCGGAGTAGTGGTGCAGAGTGGATCAGATTCCTTGTTGGTAGTGGAAGTTACGTCAAGGTAGGATGAAGATCCCATACTGCTTAAGTTGAAGGAGGCGGTTCTCATAAAAGAAGTGGAGGCTTTCTCCCAAGGGGGAGATGGAGTACTCCGTTACCATGGTAGACTAAGTGTGCCGAATGTGAGTGACCTGAGACAACAGATCTTGGATGAAGCACGCAGTTCGAGATATTCTATCAACCCAGTAGCTACTAACATTTATCGTGATTTACAGGATATTTACTGGTGGAATGGCATGAAAAGAGACATAGCATCATTTGTGGCTAAGTGTCCGAACTGCCAGTAGGTCAAGGTGGAACAACATAGATTGGGAGGTATGACTCATGATATCAGCATACCCACATGGAAATGGGAAGAAGTGAATATGGATTTTATTACCGATCTACCCATACTCGTTAGCAACATGATTCAATCTGAGTGATTGTAGACCGAATGACCAAGTCAGCAAATTTCCTCCCAGTTAAAACTACAGACCCAATTGAGGATTATGCTAGGATTTATATTTGGAAGTTGGTTAGACTACATGGGGTGCCTTTATCCATTATTTTATATAGAGGTACCAAGTTCACCTCGCATTTCTGGAAGTCATTTCAGAACGGACTCGGTACTCAGGTCAAGCTCAGCAAAACTTTTCACCCGCAGACAGATGGACAAGCTGAGCGGACTATCCAGACCTTGGAAGATATGCTGAGAGCATGAGTGATCGATTTCAAGGAAATTTGGAATGATCACCTACCTCTGATCGAGTTTGCGTACAACAACAGTTACCACTCCAGTATCCAATGGCCCTGTTTGAGGCATTGTATGGTAGAAGGTATAGATCTCCTATGAGGTGGTTTGCTGTTGGTGAAGATACCCTTATAGAGTCAAACTTAGTTCATGAGGCTATCCAGAAGGTTCTACTTATTAGGGAGAGGATGAAAACAATGCAAAGCCGTCAAAAATCCTATGCTGATGTGAGGAGAAGAGAGTTAGAGTTTGCAGTGGATGATTGGGTTTATCTGAAAATTTCACTCATGAAATGGGTGATGAGGTTTGGGAAGAAAGAAAAACTCAGTTTGAGATATGTGGGACCCTACAAAATTCTTAAGAGAATTGGAAGTGTGGCATATGAGTTAGAACTACCTCCAGAATTAGCATCTGTGCACCCAGTCTTCCATGTGTCACTATTGAAGAAGTGCATCGGTGATCCAACTTCAATTGTGCCACTAGAAAGTGTGGGAATAAAAGATAGTCTCTCTTCGGAAGAGGTCCCAGTTCAGATCCTTGACCGTTAGGAAATAAGGAAGTTGCTTCGGTGAATGTTTTATGGAGGAACTAGCTAGTTGAGGGAGCCACATGGGAGGTAGAAGCAGACATGATGGCTAGATACCCTAACTTATTCCCTTCCAGTTTAGTTCTAGAATCAAGACTAAATCCCTCCTCAGTACTCTGTTTGGTTCCGTACTCATCAGCTCTATTTAAATTTTCTATGTGCATTCTAGTTGCATCAGCTTTGTTAGCATGGTTAAGTCAGTTCTGAGTCAATTACTCTTTCAGAAATCAGCTCATAGTCCTAGTCTGGGAATTGCAACTCTTTTCCTAGTTTTCCAGAAGTTTTAATCTTCATTCGAGGACGAATGATCCCAAGGGGGAGATATTGTAACATATCGAAACTTTCCTAGACCAGACTCAGACCTTGCAATAAAAATCTAGAAGAAAATGAAAAAGATGCCTCAGAACGACCGAGACAACGAGTTGTGGTCAGCTCCAATGACTCATTTTGTAATTCGTGGTCAACAATTCTTGGTCCCTCGAGGACCCACGGGACATGGAATGACCCGTTGTGAGAAACAATGAGTCATCTTGTCACTCATTGGTTCCCCAACTTAGAACTCCTTTTTCAATACCCCACGACTCAACCAATGAGTCGTCTTCAGAAATAATGACTCATCGTGTGAGTTGTTGGTTGAGAGTCCCAACAACCCTCCTCAGTGGCAATGAGTGGTAGAAATGACCCGTTGTACCACACAATGAGTCATTTTCACCACCCGTCGTGTCAAGTCAGGGATTTTTAGAAATGTTCCAGTGAAGGTAACGACTAGACACAACAACTCATTGGGTCCTCCAACTAGTTGTTGTGTTGCCCATTGGCAGACCTTTTAGATTTTCTTGTCCAGTGACCACATGAGGAACCAACAACCCATTCATGCAATGTGTCGTGGTGTCTCCTATTGCCAAATCGAGTGACCCCAGAACCCAGACAGTAGGACCAACGACTGGTCCCAATGAGTCGTGGTCTCAATCAATGACTTGTTGAGTGACCCATTGGTCCCCCGCAGGGCAGTTTTCCAAATTTTATTCCAGAGATATTTTTGTAATTTCCCACCTATTTAATCCCTAAACTACTTCATTTTAAGCATATTTTCAAAGAATTTAGAAGGGTTAAACGGTTATCCTCCCTTATTCCCCACTTAGACTTTTAGAAAACGATCGTAGAACCCAGGTCATTCCTCTCAAGCAAGAACTTGGGCTCTTTATCAGTTGCAGAAGTTGAAGATTTCTTCTCTAGGGATTTCTTGTCCAGGTATGTGGAAATTCAACAAGGGAACTATTCTTCCCTTGTGACCCCAAAACCTTTCTCTATTTCTTCTATCAGTTACAGCCTTGTGGATTCGAAATATAGAAAGTTTTCAGATAAATTTCTTTAGGATTTCAAGAGGAAGATTATTCATGATCTTAACTATTTATTTATTCCCTATTTCTAGAAATTTTGTGAAACAAGTATCTAGTGGGATGATTTAGCCCTAGTTCTCAGTTCAGAAAAAGTAGAATCTTGCGTGTTGGACTAGTTTCCCTGTAGCTTGATTCTATCAGTTTTTAGATCCCTATATTGTTAGTATATGTTGAAATCTTAGTCAGATGCATGCTAGTATAGTCTCAGTCATATTATTAGCATATTCAGTATTTTCCAGAAATGTCAGTTGATCAGTTTGACTATAGTCATTTCTTGAGGTGTCAGTGGTGCCTCCCAGTTATCAGTTATTAGACTCAGATATTATATTTTAGTGGTTGTTTAGACGGTTATGACACTTCTAGATAAGAAGCTCTAACCAGTCTTAGAACCCTAGCTTCATATCTCAGTTTGTTCATTAGACGGTTACGACGATTCCAAATAAGCATCTCTGGCCAGTCTTAGAACACTAGTTACAAAATTCAGTCCGATAAGACTCTCAAGGTACTTCCATATAGGTATTCCTGACTTATCCTTGGGCCCCAATTTCGAGCTATCAGCTTAGTAGTCAGTCTAGGACTATCCAGTGGGAGTAGGACTTAGCACCGAGCCGACCAGGGTTCCAGCGCACCCTGGTTCCCAGAACTATGTTTCCACCGTAGGTTATTTTTATTGGCTTTATGGCCCCAGACTTGTGATCACCCAGTTCATGCCTTTATACCCTGGCAAGGTATATTGTGTCCTACCGATGGGGTGTATATATCGGACTCCACGTCTAGCTCACATGGTTATATGTCTGTTATAGACTCTCCCACTAGTCAGTACAATCTCTATTTAGCTCAGCTCAGAATAGGTTTAGTTACTCAATTCAGAATAGTAGTTCAGATTAGTATCTCAGATTTAGGTCATATTTTTGACCACCAGACATAGTCTTTTTTTACCATCTCAATATATTTTAGTTTATTCAGTTTTAGCATTTTAGTTGGTCATTTCATGTCATTACAGTTCAGTTATTTATTCTATATGTTATGTTTTCTCCTACTTACTTAGTACATTCAAAGTAATGACGCATACCTTCTATGTTGTATCGTATTATCATACAGTTGCAGGTTCTCAGTCTCAACACAATTAGCAGATCTTCTCCAGGAGTTATTAGTTGCATCAGTGGTGATTCCTCATCTTTCGAGGATGACATTATTTTCTTCAGCTATTTTCATTCAGTATATTTTAGAGTTAGCTGGAGGCTTGTCTCAGCAACTCATCAGATATAGATGGCTTTCAGACACAAATTCAGATTTTCAATTTTGTTTTCAGTTGTATAAAGCTTTATGATTTAGTTTTTCTTCATAAATAGTTTTCTATTATTTTTAAAGCTTCTTCTATGATTACTCCGATTACTAGTATTATGATAGACCATGGGTTGACTTGGGGTTTCTTGTGACTCCAAGTACCGTGTCTCGTCCAAGGTATATACTCGCATCATGAAAAACATGGTATCAGAGAACTAGGCTTAGAGTATCCTAGGATGTCTGAAAGCCGCATCAAGTAGAGTCCATTTCATTGGTGTGAAGCGCGCCACACCTATGATGGGGTGGCGACGAGACGTTATTAGGAAAACTCCCTTTTAATCATACTTTTTATCATTCATTGAAGTTCAATTGCAGAAACATTCTTCTAACTCGTACTCTTTTTCATTTCAGTGAAATCATGCCTCCAAGATGCTATAACAGAAGAAGAGCCGACAACGCTAACCGACCTGCCCCCCTAGCTCCACCAGTCCCTCAGGATGACCCAGTGTCCTTCGCAGAGTTCACAGCAGCAGTGCAGCTGCTTGCACAAACAATCATGAACCAGGTGAACCAGCATGTGGTTCCGATTAACACTAATGCATCCGCAAAAGCTGTCCGAGTTCGGGACTTCACCTGGATGAACCCTCCAGCCTTCCATGGATCTAAGGTGGGCGAGGGCCCATAGTAGTTCGTGGATGAGATAAGGAAGATCACCCCATTATGGGTGTCAGCTCCTATGAGAGTGTTGACTTGGCTGCCTACCAGCTGAAAAGGGTAGCTAAGATTTGGTGCGATCAATGAAAGGAATGGAGACCAGCGGAAACAGAACCGGTGGAGTGGAAAGAGTTCACAAAAACTTTCCTAGATAGATTTTTTCCTTGGGAGTTCAGGTAGGCTAAGGTGGAATAATTTATGATTTTGAAACAGGGCAATAGGACGATGGAAGAGTATGCACTGGAGTTCGCACGATTATGCACTGGAGTTCACACGGTTATCTAAATATGCCCCGGAGATGGTAACTAAGCCAAGGGCTCGCATACTGAAGTTCATCAATGGAGTATCAATCTTGGTCCTCAAGGAGTGCAGGACTTCAATGTTTATCAAAGATATTTACCTGTCCAGCCTCATCTTTCATGCTCAGTAGATTAAGGCAGAAAAGCTAAAAGACTTGGAGCGGGAGAACAAGTGGGCATGGACTAGCCAATCAAATTATTGACACCAGAGGTCTGGCGGTAGTAGCCGCCCACAACTGTAGTAGCAGAGGGCACCAGCACCCACTTCAGCCAGCGCCCTTACTTTCCGATCCCGCAAGGATCAGAGTGGTGGAGCATCTAGCTCATAGTCTCAAAGTCACAACGCCAGCAACCGTTACCAAGCTTGCCCTAAGTGTGGCAAGAACCATCCAGGGGAACGCCTTTAGGGCCGAGAGTGTTGCTTTAGGTGTGGATAGATAGGTCATTAGCTCAAAGAATGCCCGTTAGAAAGATGGGGAAGATCTCAATCCACCACTTCAGCAGCTCCAGCAGGTCGACTAGCTCAGCAGGCCGACTAGCTCAGCAGGCCAACACTTCAGGTACGAATGGTGGCCAGTGCCAAAATCATTTTCATGCTTTTTCCTCTCGTCAGGATCATGAGAGCTCACCTGATGTGTTCACGGGTATGTTACATCTTTTCCATCTAGATGTGTATACCCTACTAGATCCAAGAGCCACACGATTGTTTGTGACTCCCTATGTAGCTGTCCAATTTGATATCAGTCCAGAAGTCCTCTCAAAACCATTCTCAATCTCCACCCTAGTTGATGAGTCAATTAGAGCCAACTGGGTGTATAGAAACTGCCCAATCTCAATTTGGAATAAAGTCATTCCAGTCGATCTCATAGAGTTAAATGTGGTTGACTTCGACCTCATTCTTGGCATGGATTGGTTACACTCCGGTTATGCCTCAGTTGATTGTAGAACTAGAGTTGTCAAATTTGAGTTCCCTAATAAGCCAGTTCTAGAGTGGACGGGCAGTAGTTTAGTGCCTAATGGTCGGTTTATTTTCTACCATAAGGACAGGAAGCTTATTTCTAAAGGATGTATTTATCATCTAGTTTGGGTCAAAGATTCCAGCTTTGAGACCCCAACTATCTAGTCAGTACCAGTAGTTAACGAATTCCTTGATGTGTTTGCTGAAGATCTTCTCGGAGTCCCTCTTGAACGGGAGATAGACTTCGACATAAACCTTCTTCCAGACACTCAGCCCATTTCCATCCCTCCTTACAAAATGGCTCCAGCTGAGCTTAAAGAGTTGAAGGAGCAGCTAAAATACCTCCTTGATAAAGTCTTAGTCAGGCCCAACATGTCTCCATGGGGTGTTCCAATGTTATTCATGCGAAAGAAAGATGGTACCCTCAGAATGTGTATCGACTAGCGTCAGTTGAATAAGGTGATAGTTAAGAACATGTATCCCCTACCCAGGATTGACGAATTATTCGATCAGCTTGAGTGAGCCAGTTATTTCTCCAAGGTAGATCTCAGGTCAGGGTATCATCAGCTAAGAGTCAGGGAATGTGACATACCAAAAACAACTTCCAAAACTCGGTATGGTCACTATGAATTCGTGGTTATGTCTTTCAGACTAACTAATGCCCCTAGGGCTTTCATGGACCTAATGAATAGGGTTTTCAAGCCATATCTAGACATTTTCATCATTGTATTAATTGGTGATATTCTGGTATACTCCAAAAAGGAGGAAGAACATGCTAATCATCTGAGGATAGTGCTACAGACGCTCAGAGACCGCCAGTTGTTCTCTAAGTTTAGCAAATGTGAATTCTGGTTGAAGTTTGTGACTTTTCTGGGTCACGTGGTCTCGAATGAGGGTATTCCAATAGAAAGACTGGCCAAGACCTACTTCCCAATCGAAATCAAAAGTTTCTTGGGTCTATCCAGTTATTACCGACGTTTTGTGCGAGGTTTCTCCTCCATTGCATCCCCTATGACTAGGTTGACTCAGAAAAAGGTGAAATTTTAGTGGTCAGATACGTGTGAAAAGAGTTTTCAGGGGTTAAATACTCGACTCACTACCACTGTAGTACTAACCTTATCGAAAGGAAAAGATGGGTTTTAGTGTATTATGACGCTTCCAGAGTTGGACTCGGTTGCGTTCTAAGGCAGCAGGCTAAGGTGATAGCTTATGCGTCGAGACAACTCAAGGTTCATTAAAAGAACTATCCGACTCATGACCTGGAGTTGGTAGCAGTGGTGTTTGAATTAAAAATATGGAGGCACTACCTTTACGGGGCTCACGTGGATGTTTACCGATCACAAGAGCCTTCAGTATGTGTTCAGTCAGAAAGATTTAAATCTCCATCAGAGAAGGTGGTTGGAGATATTGAAGGACTACGATATGAGTGTGCTAT